>MCJB01016580.1:0-10953 GCA_002018475.1 Nicotiana obtusifolia
TGGATAAGATTGTTTCTTCAATTCTATGCTAAATTGCTTAATTGTTTTGGCCACCAATTAAGTTCTACCAATTATCTATGCTATGTTTGAGAAAACTAAGTTTAGATTAGAATAAGAGTTGAAGAAAGCATGTTCTTAACTTTGATTAAAAGAGCGGATTCGTGGTTAGGATAGGAATATACTTAATCACCATGCTTAATTGGATAATCGTGTTCTTAATGCATTCTTGCTAGATTAATTCCATAGGAATATAGGCGTTAATCTTGTTAGGAATAGGCGAATAGTACTTCGGAAGAAGGCTATGAGTATCATTATCGATCAATTAGCAATCTTACATTAACTATATAAATGATAAGTCAATTTGAATGCAATAGGATTGGAAACATAATCACAACCCTGGAATGTTTGTTTCATTGATTACAAAACACATATTTGTTCTTTGCAATTATTAGATATAAATTAGCAATACAATTTAGAATAAATCAACTATTCAATTTCATCCTTGCTTGTTAAATAACTATATTAGTTGTTATAAAGTAGTTAAACTTAAGTCCCTTGGGTACGATAATCCGGACTCATTGTCCTATATTACTTGTCGATCACGTATACTAGCGTGTGCGTTAGTGAGCAACAGTTTCTATAAGTATTTGCACAAGTTTACTTTTTGCGTCCTTTAGTGTATGTCTTCGGGCACATTTTTCCTCGAAGGTATGTTGATTCTGGGCACAAATTCTTCCGAAACCAACCCTTTAACGTGAGGGTTTTCATAAGAGAGGGCCCTTTTATGTTTACGGTGCTCTTGAAGAGGACGTCTCCTGTTCATTACGGCACTAACATTTGAAGTACTTGTTTAACTTTCAAATGACAAAGTTAGTCCATCGTTCAAACAAGAAACAAGATAAAAATAAAAGGATTTCATTTCATATAATTCCTTCTATTTTCAAAAGTACACAAGCATTTATTATGCTAAGAAATTGCCTTTACTTGTGGCTAGCTCTTTTTATGCTAAAAAGAAATTGCCATTACTTGTGGCTATCTTGTACAACTTGTTTCTACGGGACTGGCTGCGCAGCCCCCGGTCTCGATGATGCATTTGGTTTCCAAATTTTCGTTTCCCAATTGGCATGGCAGTCAATGTTGTCGTATCCTCATATCATTCCCCCCTCCCCCTTAGTGTTCGAATGTGAAGAATGTGAATTGGAACACTGGAAGTCTTGTGTCTTCAAAGATTCCACCAATGAATTGCTAGATAATCCTTAACTCGGCAACATATCTTACTTCCCCTTAGGAATCCATGCTATCGAGCGAAAGAATATCTAACAATTCACTAGTGGTTTGTGCTCGTGAACGGTCGGGTAACCTCTGTTCGGTAGCAAACTTAACTTCCCAGTGGGAATTTGCTATCGGATCAAAGATTATCTAGTCGTCCCCGAGGGGAAGCTTGTTTGTTTTTCTTGCTATCAAAGGTCCTATTGTTGTTGTCTTCGTAGTATGCTTTCTATCGCTGCCTCATTAAAAACCTTGCTAGAAAAATTTAATTGGGACAAAAACTGAACGAAGGGAAAATGAGAATAGCATATACTTTCCTCTTGAATAATATTAATCAGAAATAATATCCTTTGAGGTGTGCCACGTTCCAGTTGCTAGGCAACTTGTCTCCATTCTGGTTCTCCAACTCGTATGAACCTTTCTCAGTAATAGTTGAAATCCAGTAAGGACCTTCCTACATTGGACCTAACTTCCCCCCATTGAGCTCCCGGGTATTTTGGGTTACTTTCCTCAGAATTAAATCTTTTGCTTTGAAATAACGGAGGTTGGCTCTTCGATTATAATATCGCTCCATTCTCTGCTTTTGAGTTGCAATTCTTACACGCGTCAAGTCCCTGCGTTCCTCGAGCAATTCCAAGTTGATTAATATTGCTTCGTTGTTCAATTCTTCATCTGCCCAAAAGTATCTCAAAGTGGGTTCACCCACTTCCACCCGGATTAGGGCTTCAGCACCATACACAAGGGAAAAAAGGAGTTTTTCCTGTGCTCGATTTAGCCATTGTTCAGTAGGCCCATAGACCTCCGAGAAATTCTTCGGGCCATTTGCCCTTTGCTGCTTCCAACCTTTTCTTGAGGTTTTGAATAATTACTTTGTTTGTTGACTCCTCTTGACCGTTTGCGCTCGAATGATAAGGAGAAAATATGGCCTCTTTATCTTCAAATCTTCGAGGAACTTTATAACTTTTGCACTGATAAATTGTGGCCCATTGTCGCATGCTATCTCTTTTGGTATTCCAAACCTGCAAATTATATTTTTCCACAGGAAATCGACCACTTCGCGTTCTCTGATCTTCTGATAAGGACCTGCTTCCACCTATTTAGAAAAATAGTAAGTTAGAATTAAAAGAAACCTTACCTTTACGGGAGCCGGTGGCAGTGGTCCGACGATGTCCATCCCTCATTTCATGAACGGCTATGGGAACATAACTGAATGTAAGGGTTATGCCGATTGGTGTACTAGTAGTGCGTAGCGTTGGCACTTATCACATTTTCGTACGAAGTCTTTGGCATGTTGTTCCTTGCGAGGCGAGCAATATCTTGCCCGTACCAACTTTAGCATCAAAGAATCTGTGCCCGAGTGATTGCCACATATCCCTTCATGGACTTCTCTCATGACATAATTAGCTTCTGATGCTCCTAAGCACCGGGCCAGCGGGCCTTGGAAAGATTTTCTATACAATTGGCCTCTCTTGAAGCTATAACGTGCAGTTTTGGCGCATAACGCCCGGATGCTTTGGGGTCTTCGGACAACTTCCCGTGCTCGAGATAATCGATTATTTCATTTCTCCAGTCCCAGACCAGACTAGTCGAATTTACCTTATAGTAACCATCCATATCCAGGACTGAGTTCATCATTTGCACTACCGTCCCGGACTCCATCCCTTTATTTCCGTCGATGATCCTAAGTTTGCTAATGCATCCGCTTCTACGTTCTCCTCCCTCGGGATATAAGTAATTGACCACTCCCAGAATCGTGCCAAAAGAGCCGGGACCTTTACCACGTATCGTTGCATACGTTCTTCTATGGTATCAAGATCCCGTAGACCTGATTTACCACTAGCTGCGAGTCACATTTGATTTAGATAACCTCGGAATCAAGTCCCCGGGCCAATTCGAGCCCTGCAATCAAAGCTTCATACTCTGCTTCATTGTTAGTTAAAGGGATCATTCTGATGGCTTGCCTTAAGGTTCCCTCGAAGGCGTGATTAAGACTATTTCGAGTTCGGACCCTTTTACTTTGGAAGCTTCGTCCGTAAATAAGGTACAAACCCCCAATGTCGATTCCGACACCATTACTACCTCCTTAGTTGCTAGAGGCAGTAGTCCCGGACTGAAATTGGCCACAAAGTCAGCTAAGACTTGCGACTTAATTGTAGTCCTTGGTTTATTTTCTATGTCGAACTCACTCATTTCAACGGCCCATTTGGCCAATCTGCCCGAGAGCTCGGGTTTATGGAGGATGTCCCACAAAGGGAAAGTAACCACCACAGCTAGCGGGTGGCATTGGAAGTAGGGCCTCAGCTTCCGAGCAGCGACTACTACAGCTAAGGCCAGCTTTTCCAAATGTGGGTAGCGAGTTTCTGCTCCCGTTAAAATTTTGTTAACGTAATAAATGGGAAATTAGGTACCTTCGTCCTTCCGGACTAAAATCGCACTTACCACAACTTCTAAAACCGCGAGGTAGACTAGCAGTGTTTCACTTTCTTTGGTTTTAAGAGCAATGGAGGGCTTGATAAGTATTTCTTCAAGTCCCTCAGAGCCTGCTGGCACTCTGATGTCCATTCGAAATTATTTTTCTTTTTGAGCAGTGTGAAGAAGCGATGACATTTTTTCAACGACCGAGAAATGAACCTGCTCAAAGCTGCTAATCTTCGTGTGAGCCTTTGGACTTACTTTACGTTCGAAAATTGATCCAGGATATCCTCTATGGATTTGATTTTGTTGGAGTTTACCTCGATTCCCCTTTGTAAGATCAGAAATCCCAGAAACTTACCAGAACTGACCCTAAACGCGCACTTCTCGGGATTAAGTTTCATGTTATGCTTCCTCAGGATGTCGAATGATTCTTGCAAATGCTTAAGGTGATCACCTGCATCCAAAGACTTAACGAGCATATCGTCTATATAAACATCCATAGCCTTTCCTATTTCTTTTTCAAATATCTTATTTACAAGCCGTTCTTAAGTGGCTCCGGCGTTTTCAACCCAAAGGGCATTACATTGTAACAATATGTACCGAAATTCGTTATAAATGAAGTCTTTTCCTGATCTTCCGGGTTCATTTTGATTTGGTTGTACCCGGAATAAGCGTCGAGGAAGCTCATTAACTCGTGCCCGGCCGTGGGATCAATCATTTGATCGATATTTGGCAATGGAAACGAGTCTTTCGGGCACGCCTTATTAAGGTCTTTATAGTCTACACACATGGGAAATTTATTGTGCTACTTTGGAACTACTACTACATTGGCTAGCCAGTTCGGATATCTTACCTCTCGGATTGAACCGATATTAAGCAAGTGGTTTACCTCTTCTTTGACGAATTTATTCCTGGCCTCGGGCAATAGGGCGTTTCTTTTGTCTTACCGGAGGTACATCGGGATCCAAACTCAGCTTGTGCATGGCTACTTTCGTCGGGATACCTGTCATATCCTCGTGCGACCATGCAAAACAGTCGGCATTAAATTTAAAGAATTCAATAAAACCAAACTCGGGCTCCGGGTGCAATCCTGTCCCCAAATGGAATTTTCTTTCTGGGAATTCTTCGAACAATGAAACTTGCTCCAATTCCTCCGCCGTGGACTTCGTTGAGTCCGTCTCTTCTGGAACTTGAAAATATCTCGGCACCTGATAATGCTCTGAAAACTTTGGCCCGGGGCTAACTTCTTCTAGCTCGGGAGAAGTTGTCGGTTCCTGTAATTGCTATGCCGTGAAATCCTTCCTTTTGCTACTAGAACCGGTTGATCACCACTTATTTGCTTGGTTCCTTCGGGCATTAGGAACTTCCGCAGTTGGTGATATGTTGAGGGTACAACTTTCATCTCGTGTAACCATGGCCTTCACAGGATGAAATTGTATCCCATATCTCCATCTACTACTTCAAAGAGAATTGTTTTCATTACTCCTTCAGCGTTTGAGCAGCAAAATCTCTCCCCGGGTCGTCACGCTCGCAAGGTTGAATCCAGCAAGGAGCTTTGTTGCCGGAATAATACTTTCGGTGAGTTTAGCTTGCTCCAATGCTCTCCATTGTATGATATTAGCTGAACTTCCTGGATCCACTAGAACATGTTTAATCTTAAAATCCAACACATTTAAAGAAATTACCAGTGCATCGCTGTGTGGTAACAACAATCCATCTGCATCCTCCTCCATGAAAGTGATATCGTCTTCCCGGAACCTTTTACTACAAGTTATTGATACGTTCGTTTTCTTAACTCATTCCCTCCGAAGATCATATTGATCGTTTGGCCTGGGGGCTCTTCTCCTGCTTTTGAAGGTTCCGCATTGTCTTTATTACGACCATAATTGTTCTTAGCTCGGTCACTCAAGAATTCTCTGAGGTGACCATTCTTCAATAGTGTTGCCACATATTCCTGGAGGTGTTGGCAGTCCCCTGTTCGGTGGCCGTTTGTCCATGGTATTCACACCATAAATTGGGATCCCTCTGGCTGGAATCGGATCTCATAGGTCTCAGGAATTCTGCCTCTTTAATGTTTCTCATGGCTGACACCAACTCCACTATGCTGACGTTAAAGTTATATTCGATTACTTAGGATAAGAAGGATCCCGAGACCCCGACGTCTCTTTATCCTGAAGTGATCTATTGTTTCAACCACGATCAGTCCCCCTGTCAACGGTGAACTTGTTTGCTGCTAGGAAGTTTCTTCCACGGCCTTCAGTCCTCTCGTAAGGCAAAAACAGCCCCTCGAAGTCCGTCTGTCCGCGTCGTAGTCATCCTTTGATTTTTCTCTACTCTTCTCCCGTCCTTTGGCCGATGATGTAGAACCGACCTGGTCATCTTTGATCCTTATTTTTGATTCGTACCGGTTGTGGACATCTGCTCAAGTTATTGCTTGAAATTGAAGTAGGCTCTCCTTCAGCTTCCTGGAAGTGTCTGAGCTTCTCGGATTCAATCCTTTGGTGAATGCTTTAGCTGCCCATTCATCGGGGACAGCCGGGAGCAAAATTCTTTCTTTCTAGAATCGATAACGAACTCTCGTAATAATTCAGATGCTCCCTGTGCGATCCTGAATATGTCGGCCTTTCGGGCTTGTATTTTTCTGGCCCCGGCATGAGCCTTGATGAAAGAATCCGCAAGCATCTCAAAGGAATCTATGGAATGCTTGGGTAATAATTAATACCACGTTAGAGCTCCCCTCGTGAGAGTTTCTCCAAATTTCTTTAGCAACACAGATTCAATTTCGTGAGGAGCTAAATCATTTCCTTTTACCGCCGTTGTGTAGGTGGTAATATGCTCCTGTGGGTCTGAAGTCCCGTCATACTTTGGCACTCAGGCATTTTGAACCGCTTTGGCATTAGTTATGGTGCCACACTCGGCTTGTATAGTAATTGAGTATACTTCTTCTAGTCCGGGCCTTTCAATACTAGTGGCGCGCCCAGGATTTGGTCCATGCGAGCGTTTACTTTCCTCATAAATCGTAAAATTTCATTCTTGAACGGGTCGTTCTCATTGTTGAGACCGGATCCGTTCCCCCCAGCTCCATCGGAGCCAATTTCACCCCTGGGAGTGTTGTTGTCGACCCTTTGCGGCGGGAACACTGGAAGGAATTGGATCTCATCTTTTTGCATTATTTGAAGCCCCTGATAGCACCTGCTTCAGCTCCGTCATGACCTTATCATGCCGCGTGAGATGGCTTAGAATGATCGCATTGTTGCTCTTGCAGGACCCTCACCGCATCCACGACATGCTCTTCATCAGCATCATCGGAAGTTATCTGCAAAACCTATTGAGGGTACTGCCTGTCATGCACCGGCGTGGCGTCATTCCCCTCATTGCGGGTGTCACTAATTGAATCCTCGAAATGAAGCTGATCCCCTCGAATTTCATGGTTGTGCGTGTTGTTAACAATGTTGCCATTTTTTTGTGATTTTTCTAAGATAAAATAATCAAATCACGTTAATAAAAAAGGCAAGGATCAATTTAATTGCACGGCTGTCTAGGCCCCACGGTAGGCGCCAAACTGTTACCCGAAAAATGGTATAGTTGAATTTATATGTGATTTCTAGACAAGTGAAATAATTTGATCCTGAAATAATACAATAATTGAAGAAATGTACAATACTTAGCCTTAAAATGTAGATGAACCAGCAGAGATGACAGTTCCAGGTACATGATTTCTGGGCACAGCAGTGATGAGATCAAAAAGCGGGAGAGTAAGATTGTATTAAGCTTTGTATAGAATGTAGTGTAAGTTTTGCTAGAAAATTCGTGTCTTTTACAACGATAACTGGGTTCACTATTTATAGTTGTGTCTAGGGAAGGAGGTCCTAGGATCGTGCCCTCCTTAATGTCAATTATGAGGGTCATTGATGAATATGTAATGGTGAACATAAATGCCAAATTCTCTGTAACGAGCCGTCGCTCTTAATGCTGCAGAATATTCCTTATTAAATGCTACCGGGCATAGAGCATTTAATACACCTTTATGAACATTATCCCTTCCGGTGACAAACGGAATGACGGCGTTCAATCTTCAGCCATCTCCATCTTGAATTCCACGTGTTTTTCTTTTAGATGACCACGTATCATATCATAATTCACCCTATACATGTATCACATCTCTTTCGATTTCTTGCAAGTAAAGGTGAAAATAAGAAGGAAGACATAACAGAATGCTGAAGATTTTTAAAAAGAAAATTATTTCCACAGCAAAAGATAAATCCATTTAAAATTGAGAACGATTTTCCTTTTAATTGAAATATATTAAGAAAATATAAATTAAGGGTCATATTTGTCTGGAGATCTTAAAAAAGAGTGTCTTAATTCAATGCCCCAGCCATTGATATATATTTCTAAAAGTAAAAGAGAGGTGAGTGACAGATTGCTATCATGGCCTACTTGTCTTTTTTAATAAGCAGTAATTTTATTGAATAAATTTTGAAAACTGTTAATTCCCACGTGAAAAACAATTAAATATTGCTTTTTTTTACATAATTATAGTACTGTCCTCTTTGCTTGTACTTCTACCAACAGAATCTTTTTGCTGAATTGGCACTGCCCCCTCCACTTAACATGTAGTTAAATATTGGTTTGTCTGCTAATGATAAAAGAAAAGAAAAGAAAAGAAAAGAAAAGAAAAAAAGCAACAGTACGTGTAGGATTTTAAGAAACTAATCATACGACTATTTTGTGACTGCATTAGCAGATATCTGAGAGGGAATTCATGTCAAGTTAACCATGGATACCATACGTATATACTTTTATGTTAGAGTTCCTAAATTGGGCATTCAAATATAAATAGTTCAATATATATTTCACGATTTAATTTAGGTTAACTTTGAGGAATGTGATTATGTAATGGAAGAGGATACAATTACTAAAGATTTTTGGTTATGATACTTTTTTCTCATATAATTTGCTGTGTGTGAGCACAAAATCACATAGAAACAAAACAAAACAATGTGAAGGTCTAATTCGAGCTGAGAAAATAAAAAAAAATATTTTCTATTTTAATGGATCTTATGAATTCAGATTGGCTGGAGCTCAAAATCGAGTATAGAATATTGAGTGAGAAATAAATAAAGAAAAAGGAAAAAGGAATCAAATTTGCCACTGAACTTCATGAAATGACTCACATATACCACTTGTTAATTGTTTATATCATTTATGCCCGTGCAGTTACAAGAGTGGCTCATATATGCTCTTATTGACTAACGGTCAAGTATTAATCACTAATACTAAAAGTATTTAGTAGCAAAGATATGAATGACCCCAATTATAAACGTCGCATGTGAGTCATTTTGGTGAGTTTAGTGGCATATTTGAGTCTTTATAATGTGAATGTGGTAAGGTCAACATCGTGGGAAAGAAGTCAACAAACATAGCTCTAACCGGGTCTTTATGTAAATATTTCCAAAACCAGTGGCATTTCCAACAACTCAGCTCTATATATACAGAACCAAAAAACATCACTTTCAAATCTCAAACAAGAAAGCAAAGCTTACCCACACAAACATCGAACAACAATCGACGCTTAATTACACCAACATCAGAGACAACCTTAAATCAGTTCAAGAGTATGGCTGGAACTAGGTGGAAACATATAATGAATGAAGTAAACATGTCAAGAAATAGGCGTCCAATTCCAAAGAGAGGCAAGGTGAAGTTTGGTATAGTGTTTTAGCTCAGTCTTTGTCATCTATATTCTCTACTACTGGAAAAGGATTGGACAGAGAGAGTAGCCAGATTTGGCAAATTTAGAATGTGTTAGAGGGTGTATTGTCATTGTAACTTGTGAGGATCTTGAGATTTTGTACAAGTATGTATTAATGCTGATTTCCACTCATTCTGGCCGTTTTGTGTAGTTTTTGGGAGTTCATTAATTTATCGGTCTCTTATTTAGCATCGTTATTGGATCCTTTTCACTTAGCCAGAGTAGTTGATGCTGATGCAGTTGAATATATGGCAAAATGATTTAGATAACTTGCTGAGAGGCGCATGGGGCGATAAAAAAAAATAATTAAAAAGAGTTCACCTAGCCGTTTCTCGTAGGGCATTCTATGTACACCCAATAGTTTAGGTATGAAACTCGTAAAATAGTGATACTTAAGGGAGGGGGAGGAGTTTAACCTATTCGCTCAAATTTTTTTTTCCATATGTACTGCCACTTGGAACTCTTTGGAGGAGTTTTTGAAGCGTGATGTCCGCGTAGCAGGTTATATACCTCCATGAAGTATATATTTAAATTGAGTTAATGGTAATTCAAGAGTCATGTGAACACCTAATAGTTATGTTTAAAACTCACAAAACAATGATAGTTTAAAAAAAAATTAATCTATTCACTCTATAATTAAGTCAGATCGACTTAAATTTTTAGTTGAGGTCACATAACTTAACAAATAGTTACACTTTACCAATTTTTGTGGAATGAATTTTTTCTCAGCTTCGACATATTTTCAGATGCCGGTTTCAACATTATCAAATTGAAAATTTACGGTCTTGTTCAGTTATGATAAAATGTCGAACGGAAAAATAAACAAGACTTGGGATGTTAAATCTCAGTAACAAAGAAATGAAATCACAACAATCTTAGAACCCCTTTATCACTATTAACCAAAGCGTGACTTCTCAGGATTAATTTATGCCACAATCGTGGTATTATTCTATTTCAAATTGAAAGCGGGATAATAATTTCGGGATTACTTAATACGAGATAAAATACTATAATGATAAAGATGCTCTTTTCCAAGACTCTTCCCCTAAAGTCCTTTAAAAGTCCAAGGTTAAAACTGAAAATAAATGTTTATTCCAACTTATCTAATTTATACTAAATATATATTTTATATTATACCCCGTATATGACATTTTTAGTCTAATGAATCAAACATCTCTGGATAAAAAAATTATCTACTAAATAACCCTATCACTATTTAATTCCTATATTTTAATCCTGAGACAACTTATTCCCCAACCAAATGATCCCAGTGACGCTATGAAAGTAAAAATATTCCTGGAATTTTATTAAAATATAAGGCTTGAAAATGGACACCGTTGTACTAAGAAGTAGTCTAACTCTTACGGGCAAAGATCGTTCCGTTCGAAAGATGAATTAAGATGAATTTTTTTTTCGTTTCTAACCCGATGTTTTATTTTACTTTAGGGCTCGATAAAATTTGAATTGGCACATAAAAGTTTCACGTCTGAGATATCTATTCCCCTTTTGCATCA
>MCJB01016580.1:10981-30025 GCA_002018475.1 Nicotiana obtusifolia
GGGGGGGGGGGGGGGATTGTTGCCGGAAAAATTACTTCGCGGGGACAAGTCATAGTGTTCAGACAGAGGCTCAAAGCGGAGGAGACAGTGGGACGTATGATATATCTGAATATGCTCAACTTTAGAATATCAAACTCCTTTTATTTCTCTTAAAGTGAAGGTCACTGATGAGGGCACATGCACATATAATAATACACACTAATCGTAGCCAACTGTCATGGTTCTTTCTTTGTATAAATATAGGACTAGCACTGTACATATGACAAGAGAAATAGAAAAATATTTTCCATACCATCTTTCTTGAATTTCTTCATAGTGTCAGCAGTAATACCTCACTGATTTACTTTCAATTTTACATTCTGAATATCTTTTCATTTCTTTTCTTTGAACACCTACAGAATGGGTAATGAAGAATAGTCTTCCAAATCCAAAACTGAGATTGATGTCTCGGATTCTTATTTCCTCTCCTCCTCTGATTCTCCTGGTATGAATCCCATCAACACTGCCTTTGATGGGACTAGCTATGGAATTTGGAGAAGAGGAGTCCTTATCGCTTTATCTGTCAAAAATAAATTGGGATTCATCAATGGAACCTATGTAATGCCAAAGAAAGAATCATCTCTATTAGTTTAGTGGACACATTGCAGTGACATGGTAATAGCATGACTACTTAATTCTCTAAGCAAAGAAATAGCTGAGAGTGTTATTAACTCACAGACAGCTGCAGATCTATGGAATGAACTAGAGGAAAGGTATGGACAAGCTGATGGTACAAAGCTATTTCAGCTTCAAAGAGAGTTGAACAATATCAATCAAGGAACTAGTGATGTAGCTGCTTATTTTACCAAACTAAAAAGGATCTGGGACCAACTGAAAGAACTCAATACTTTCATGACATGCAATTGTGAGTGCAGTTGTGGAGCTAAGGAGTAGAATCACTAGATGCTTAAGGATCAGAAATTAATACAATTTTTGATGGGGCTAAATGAGACCTACAACGCAGTCAGAGGAAATATGTTGATGATGAAGCCTCTCCCTACCACAGCACAGGCTTACTCTATTATTTTGCATCAGGAGTCACAAAGAGAGGTACATTCTGCTCATCAAATTCCTAATGACTCTTCTGCTTTCATGACTGGGCAGAAATGGACTCCACAAAAGAAAGTTATGAAAACTAAAGGAGCAATTCACTATCCAGCAAGAAAGAATGATTTATATTGCAGATATTGCAAGTAAATAGGTCATGAAAAATAGCAGTGCTATAAATTAATAGGATATCCTCAACACTTCAAGATTAACAGGCAGAACAGGGGAACTTTTGGAAACCAACAAGCAAATATTGGAGAAGTTGATGAATCTCTCACCTCATGAATTAGAGGAAATACAGTATCAAATATAGTTACTAGCCAAGGGTTCTCTAAGGAGCAATGTGACAAGTTGATTCAATTATTCCAATCTATGCAGGGAGGTGGTTCTATCGCCTCAACTTCTGAACCCACTGCAAGTGCAAACTTGACTAGTATTGAAGCTAACTACCACATTTTCACTTTATTTTTTCTAGTATTCCTAGAGTTCCTTGGATAATTGACTCTGGTGCTACACAACATGACTTTTAATAAATCCCTGTTACATGATGTCGTCATACTTAGAACACCTACATAAGTTAATTTACCTAATTCATATAAAGTAAAAGTTACTTGTATAGGAAAGATTCAATTGTCTCCTGGTGTTGTGCTTCATAATGTGCTCCATGTTCCAACATTCAAGCATAACCTTCTTTCAGTCAAGAAACTATGTGAGTAATTCAATTGTTCTGACATTTGACAAAATTGGTTGTTATTTACAGGTCCTTTCCTTGAGGAAGGGTCGAGTTTTTGGTGATGCCTCTACTGGTCTTTACCTGGTGCAAAATAACTCTCTTCAGATCCAAGCCACACCTGTCAGCTGTCCAAGTTAAGTTGTTCAGAGTCTGTTTCTTTTCATGATTTTGTTTGTCAAATGTCCTTGTGCCTAAGTCTTCAGAGTCATGTTATTCCTGTCTAACATGAAAATATCAGTAATAATAAAAATATTACTGAATTGAAGAGTTTATGGCACAATAGACTGGGGCATTTGCCCTTTCATGCAATGAAACATATAAAAGGATTACCTATAAAGTTCATAGAAAAGAAAGAATTTCCCTGTACCATTTGTCCTTTAGCCAGACAATCTAAACTCCCGTTTCTCATTAGCACTATCAGATCCAAAAAATTATTTTGATTTGATTCATATAGACACATGGAGACCGTATAAAACTCCTACTTACAAAGGGGAGAAGTATTTTCTCACAATTGTTGATGATTTCTCCATAAGCACTTGGACATTTCTTCTCAATACTAAATCCAATGCATTTCCCACATTAAAATCCTTCTTAGCACTTATTGAAAGCAGTTTTCTGCTAAGGTTAAAGTTATAAGATCTGATAATGCTTTTGCGTTAGGTACATGACAAATTCCTAAAGACTTCTTCTCCTCACAAGGCATAATCCATCAAACCTCTTGTGTTGCAACACCACAACAAAATGGTGTTGTAGAGCGCAAACATAGGCACCTTTTGAAAATCTGTAGAGCCCTTCTTTTTCAATCACATGCCCCTAAGAAATTTTGGGGGGACTCTTTGTTGACTGCCACCTACTTGATAAACAGGTTTCCATCTAAGGTACTTCAAAGTAGATCACCATATCAGGTTCTTTTTGATAAACAACCAGATTATTACGCTCTTAGGCCTTTTGAATGTTTATGTTTTAGTTCTACCTTGTCTCGACATAGGGATAAGCTTGATCCTAGAGCAATCTATGGTGTTTTTCTTAGATATCCATTTGGGGAAAAAAGGGTATAGGATTCTAAATTTACTCTCTAATTAGGTCATTATTTCTAGGGATGTGAGATTTGCTGAAACTATTTTTCCTTTCTCCTTTTCCATTCCAATGTCTAAATTATTTCCTGCCAGCTTCCTCCCTACTCATGAGTCTTCTACTTCTAATTTTGTTACCCCACAGCCTCAGCATACTTACTCTCATAGTTAACCTGTTCAACAATCACCATCTCATTCCTGTCCTAGTTCCACTCCTATCCCTCTGTCTAGTCATATTGTATCCCCTTCCTCAGTTCAAACTACATCTCCAATAGAAGCCTTACCCTCCCCACCAGGGCCAATCTTGCGACGATCACAAAGAGAGCATCACTAACTAATCTATTTGTCATATTATATTTGTAATATTGCGTATTCTACTTTTTCTCCTAATCTCCCTTTACTTCCCATATATTCTTTTGCTTTTTCTGCCCTAGCAGAAGATAATCAGACAGTGATAAATTTCATATGTCAAATACAAGAACCTACTTCTTACCATCAGGCAGCCAAGGATTCAGGTTGGCAACTTGCAATGGAAAAAGAACTTGACGCACTGGAATCCAATCGCACTTGGGACATTGTTACTTTGCCTGAAAGAAAGAAGGCTTTGCCCTGCAAATGGATATATAAAGTGAAATTAAAGTCAGATGGATCCTTGGAAAGATTAAAGTCACGTCTTGTTATCTGAGGGATACACAAAGGGAAAGTTTGGATTATACAGAAATGTTCTCGCCAGTAGTAAAAATGACAACGATTCGATGTATTCTTACCATTGCAGTGAAAAAAAAAATTAGAAATTGCACCAACTGGATGTCGACAACGCCTTCTTACATGGCGATTTGGATGAAGAAGTGTACATGCGCTTTCCTCTAGGTTTAACTCCTCCTTCTACTTCTCTTGTTTGTAGACTACGCAAGTCGTTGTATTGTCTTAAACATGCATCTCCCCAATGGTACGCTCGTTTATCTGTTGCTTTAGGTACAAGGGGTTTCAAGTCATCACTTAATGACTATTCCCTCTTTTTTAAGATCTCTGGCGAATTGGTCACTATACTTGCAGTTTATGTCGACGATATCTCAATTACTTGGAACAATGCCAAAGAAGTTGCAAACATTAAACATTTCTTGAACACCGAATTCAAAATCAAATATTTGGGTGAGGCGCATGGTATGTAACGGAAATTTGCTCTAAACCTCCTCGTTGAGTTTGATTGCTTGGCTTCCAGACATGCTTCTTCTCCTATTGATCCATCTCTTAAGCTCTCTTCCGAGTGCGAAACTCACTTTTATGATCCTACAATTTATTATTGATTGATTGGCAAGCTTAATTTTTTAACTATTTTCATTTTTAATCTTTTCTTTTCACTTAAAGTCGTAATAGCTCCAATGTGCAATATTTTATAGTTGGATGAAATGTATTCAATTGAATGACATGAAGTTGGAATTTGAAATGAAGAAAGACTGAATGAAGAAAACGGATTGTTACAATACAAAAGTCCTTAAATTCTAGAAAAATTTAAATTTAATGCAATTGATTTTTTTTTTTTAAAACTGAACGACTCTTATGTTGTTGTAAATTTTTTTATTTCATTTAAATGCTTTTTCGCTAGCCTGTTTAAAATTTGTGTAGTGCACACAATAAACCTTTTTATTTCTTGCATGAAATTTATGGAGAAAGTGCTGATGTGGCAAGTGGTGTGTTATAATTTGTCGCTGAATATTTCAGCTTTTTAATCATTTATATTTTTATGTAATTTAAAATTTATTTCTCAAATGGTTATTCAACTTAGAATCTTTCCTACTAAAATTACTAAACTAATATTTGTAACTTCAAAATCAATGGACGTATAATTGGTTACTCAAAAAATAATATTCATTAAATCTGATGAGTGTCGAGTAAGCTTGTTGGATCAGCTAAAAATTGCCAAGTTAGTTTTCCACATAAACAAATAAAGAATTAGTATTATTTCTCCTTATTATAATTAAAGCCATCTTCGCATTTTAGCTCGTTTGACATTTCTACTTGACCTTCTGACCATATTTATTTTTTGGGTAACCTACAATAGTTCAATGATTTTAAAGTGACAAAAATATTTTAGTGACTTTTGTAGAAAAAATTTAAGTTGGGTGACCATTTAACAAAATTAGCTCAGTAATTCCCACATAGTTCTATTCTAATATGACAAAGGTATTTTTTAAAATTTGTAGTTATACAAGTAAAAAAAGTTAATTATTTTATTATAATAAAAAATACTTTTATAACTTTATTATTGCCGAGTAAAAAAATGCTTTTATAACTTTATTATTACCGAGTAAAATTTATGGCCATAGATGACTTTTGAACTTTAATTTTTCGGAATAAGCTTGTTATAAGAAAGAACCAACAAAAAGATAGTAGTAAGTTAAAGGTACAACCCCATCAAGCGCATAGAGCCATAGACCAATAAGAAGGAACTTCGTTCCATTTTTTCAGTAGAAAGGGTTTTAGGTTTAACACAGCTGCCATGGAAGTGGAAGACGAATCAGGACAGACTCCGAGGATACGAGGTAGACACATCAAGAAAAGAGCACTCAAGAACAAAGCTCTCACTGTCTCTTTTGATGAAAAAGACCTCAAGTACCCTTCAAGAACCCTTTTTTTTTGTGCTATACTTGTTGTTTATGAGTTGTTAATTTGAATTTGATAAAATTTGGGGGTGTAGGGATTTTGTGACTGGTTTTCATAAGAGAAAGAAGAAGAGGAGAAAAGAAGCACAACAGCAATTGGAAGAAGCCCATAGGAGGAAACGTATTGAGGCCCGTAAAAAGGTTTCAATCTTTATGATACCCTTTTGAATTCATTGGCTTTAATTGCATTTAATGGCCTGATAGTGTTAAGAACTTAATATTAACTAGTAGCAAAATGGGTTGGAAGTGATGTATAGATAATTGGTGTGGAGGTAGCAGGTACCTAGTGGAATAGTTGCTGATGAACAATAGTAGCAGAAATATGAAAATGAGAAGAAGAAGAACAGAGTAAAAGAAGAGAAGAAGAGAAGAGAGAAGAGAGAATTTAGAGATAGAGAGAGAAACTAGAGCTGTATTATCATATCAAACATGTGTCTTTACTATTACAATTCTATATTTATGTAATTGAAAATGCAAAGTAGCTGACTAATGCGCGTAACTAACTTTCCCGCCAAAAGCTGAATTACAATTTGAAGGCCTAATTGAAGCTAATTTTTAAAATATCCTAATCATCATCTACTCAGTTGCTGAAGTGGCATCCACGTTGGTTGTTGTCCCAATATCTGTATTAGTACCCCCTCGATGAGCAACACCCTTGTCCTCAAGGGTGAAGGCAAGAAATCGAGTCCTTAAGGTGGAAGCAAATTCCCAAGTCGCATAAGAAGGATCCAAATCTGTCCATTTGATTAAGCATTGAGCAATGGCTTTGTTGCCTTTTTTGATCAATCGACGAGCAAGGACAGCTTCAGGGGATGGGCATAAAGGGCTGGCCAAATCCACGACAGGAGGGTGAATGATTTGGATCGGAATTTCATGACAGAACTTAAGTTGAGAGATGTGGAAGGTGGGGTGGATCAGGACTTCTGGAGGTAGTAGTAGCTTGTAAGCAACAACACCAACTCTTTCCACAATTGGATAAGGTCCAAAGTAACGTGAAGTCAACTTGTTGTAAGGAGAGCTGAGAGAGTGGACTGTCTAAAGGGCTGAAGTTTGACAAATACCCAGTCACCAACCTTGAAACTCTTGTCAGTCCTATGAGCATTAGCTTGTGCTTGCATCCTTTGTTGTGCGCGAGACAAGTGGAACTTGGATAAGTGAATCTTAAACTCGCGTGATAGCATTACTTCTTCAATAGAAGTGGTGTCAGAATTCCCAGGTAAATAAGGTAAATGCAAAGGAGGAGGAAACCCATATAACAATTCAAAGGGAGAAGTGTGAATGGCAGAGTGATGGCTGGAGTTGTACCACCATTCAGCCAGAGAAAGGTAGTGCACCCAATCAGAAGGTGAATCAATGCAAAAACACCTTAGATAAGTTTCCAAGCATCTATTAAGGACCTCAGTTTGACCATCCGTTTGAGGATGGTATGTAGTAAAAGTCTGTAGAGTGGCACTTTGAGCAGTGAGGAACTCTTGCCAAAAAGAACTGATGGAGATGGGATCCCTGTCATTAGTGATGGTAGCAGGAAATCCATGAAGTTTAAAAATATGATCGAGAAAGATGGGGACAAGAAATTGAGCAGTGTAGGGATGAGCCAAGGCAGGCCATATTTAGTTAACCTATCCACAATGACCCAAATAACTGTTTTACCTTTAGACTTGGGCAAGCCTTCTATGAAATCCATGTTGATATCAGTCCAAAGAAGAGCAGGAATAGGTAGAGGCTGAAGGAGGCCAGGTGAGGCAGCTGTGTCATTTGTTTCGCTGGCAGACATCACATTTATGGATAAAATCAGAGTTCTGATTCCCTTCCAATAGAAGTATGTGAGGATTTTTCTGGTAGTTGCATCAATTCCCGAGTGACCTCCTGTTGGAGTGGCATGCCATAAATGAATTATCATGGTCCTAAGTCCACATTGTTGCCTACAACTAACTTCCCTTTTCTTCTGAGCTGCTCATTCACCCAAGTGTAGTGGTTATGTGGCTTCTGTTGTAATAAAAGAACAAGAGCTTGCAATTCAGAATCTGCAGTCCAACTAGCTTGAATACCTTCCATAAATCAGCTTTTACTGAGGAGACCATGATAGCCATCAATTTTACTCCTTGGATTCTGGATAAAGAGTCAGCATCAACATTTTCCTTACCCTTCTTGTATTGTATCTCAAAGTCAAATGGTAATAGCTTGACCAATCACCTTATTTGTGAGTCTGTATGCAGCTTTTGTTCTAATAAATACTTTGAAGCCTTTTGATCAGTCTTAACAATGAAGTGCTGCCCTAGCAAATGGTGAGACCATTTAGTTACTGCAAAAACAAGAGCCAACAATTCCCTTTCATAAACAGATAAAGCCATATGTCTGGGAGCTAGAGCTTTGCTAATGAATGCAATGGGATGATTAGCTTGCATAAGAACAGCCCCAATGTCAGTACCACTAGCATCAGTTTCTACTATTAAAGGAATATCATAGTTTGGTAATGCCAATACAGGAGCAGAAGTTAGAGCTGCCTTTAGAGCACAGAAAGCCTGCTCAGCCACAGGAGACCACAAGAATCCATCCTTTCTGAGTAACTCAGTCAATGGCCTGCTTATCATCCCATACCCTTTGATGAATTTCCGATAATATCCGGCTAGACCTAGGAATCCTCTCAACTGTTTGAGAGTGGTAGGAATGGCCATTTTTGAACTGCTTGGATTTTCCTGGGATCAGTTGAGACTCCCTCAGCAGAAATGAAGTGTCCCAAATACTCAACCTTTGAGACTCCAAAAGCACATTTAGACAATTTAGCTAGCAAACTGTGAGCAACCATAGTGTCAAATACCTGCTGCAGGTGTACTAGGTGATCTTGGAGAGTCACACTTTATATGAGAATATCATCAAAGAAAACAAGGACAAATTTTCTAATGAATTGCTGGAACAAATGATTTATAAGGCATTGAAAAGTGTAAGGAGCATTGGTTAACCCAAAGGGCATAACCAGGTACTCATAATGACCCATATGAGTCTTAAAGGCAATTTTAGGAATGTCATCAATGACCATTCGAATCTGGTGATATCCTGACCTTAAGTCGATTTTTGAAAAAATAGTTGCCCCAGCTAGCTCATCGAAGAGATCATCAATAATAGGTATAGAAAATTTATCCTTGACTGTGCATTGGTTGAGTTGTCTCAGTCCACACATAATCGCCACGATCCATCTTTGTTTCCCACTAATATCACAGGTGAGGAAAAAGGGTTGTTGCTGTATTGTATCACCCCTTGTTGCAACATTTCCTTGACCAATTTTTCAATGTTATCCTTCTTCATAGCTGGATATCTATATGGTCTAACATTCACAGGCTTAGTCCCTGGTTGCAAAGGAATCCTATGGTCGAATGCACCCCTTTGATGAGGCAAGGTAGTAGGCTCAACAAACACCTATTGATACTGCAGGAGAAGTTGTTCAATAGGAGCTGGAATATTACCATCTTTGGTCATGTGAAGAGTTTGTAGTTGGCCTCCAGCTTCTGGTATAGACCCATTTGCACTTAGCTGCAGCATAAAGAATTGCACCTCCTCCCCTTTCAACTTGTTCACAGCTTTTGGACTAGATACCTTGCATTCTTCTGAAATCCCTTTCAACAGATGGTGCTTTCCTTGGTAATTGAAACCCATAGTTAATTCAGAGTAGTCCATAGTTATAGGTCCTAGAGTCCTCATCCATAGTGCCCCTAAAACAAGATCATATCTCCCAACTGGAAATACAATCAAGTCTGAGGTGAAAGTTGTGCCCGGTAGCATCCATTCAAAATTTCTAACCACTCCAGAAGTTGCTTCCATAGTATTGTTTCCCAAGGTCACAGAACTTACCTTAGTTGGGCAAATCTTGCATCCCAACCTCTTAGCAGATCCCTCATCAATAAAATTGTGGGTGCTGCCCCCATCAAGGAGTATTTGTATAGGTCTCTTATCACTGTCTCCCATGACATGGATGGTCTGAGCCCCTTGCAAACCACTCAGTGCACATAAAGAGAGCATAGGAGTTTCACTCTCCATAGCTGTCCATTCTTCAACAGAACCATTTCCTTCAGATGTTGGGCTAACCTCTTCCACACCTTCAGTTTCAGACACTTCCAGATCCATGACAAATAGTTGTTTAGGGAGATTACATTTGTGCCCAGGAGTGTACTTCTCATTGTAGAAGTAACATAGACCTTGTGCTCTCTTAGCTTGCATTCAGTAGGTGAAATGGTCCTCCTAGTTCTAGGGATGACTGCAGTATTGGCAGCTGGTAGGGCTAGTCTTGACTTAGGAACTGAGTTAATGGGGCTAGGTTTAGGTAAAGGGGAATCATAGGGTGGTCGTTTCACAGGTGTGCGGGAGTGACAGGAAGGGTAGTGTTTTTGTGCTCTAGCTTTAGCAGATAAAGTAGCCTCAGCCAACCTAGCTAGCCTGTAGGTTTTTGAGAGTGTTTGAGGTTCGTCTTTACAGGATTAACCAATTCTTCCGTCAAACCTCCAAAGAAACAGGAAATGGCTTGACTCACAGAGAGATCACATTTAGCCAACAGTCGAGCAAAGGCAAATTGGAATTCTGTCACAGAACCATTTTGCCTTAGCTGCTTCAACTCCAACATTGGATCTGAGAATTCCTCACTGAATGTTTCAACCAGTGCAGCAATATATTCGTCCCACTTAGGTGGAACAGTTGAATCTCTACACTTAAGATAAGACTGGTGCCAAACTAAAGCCTCATCATCTAAATTCATAGCAATCAAATCGATCTTCTGATTATTGGTGTATTATCAACAGAGAAATATTGTTCAGCCCTATATAACCAAGTCTTTCAAATCCTCCCCATTAGATCGAGGGAACAACAAATTATGGCCACGACCATTAGAATTATTACAGTAAGGGTTAGGTCCTAAAATACCCTGCCTCGTTTTAGCACCAATTTCCCTGACACTGGAAGTAGAAGCACTTTCTCGCGATTGTTGCTGCAGGTGTATTCCATCAATGGAGTTTTTGAGAGAACTAACCAGCTGAACCATCTCTGCATGCCTGCGCTCCAGATCTTCCCTTAAGTCATGTGTTTTTTGATTGATTACAGCTCGTAAATCCTCCTATTGTGCAGCCAGATCTTCATACTGCTCCTGCAAATCTGGATTAGAATTTCCAGTGACAACATCCACAGCTCTGCGACGTCCCATCGTTCACCAAGCTGTGATACCAATTGATACCAAATCTTGGTATCGAATCCTCTGATGAACAGTAATAACAGAAATATGAAAATGAGAAGAAGAAGAACAGAGTAGAAGAAGAAAAGAAGAGAAGAGAGAAGAGAGAAGAGAGAAGAGAGAATTTAGAGATAGAGAGAGAAACTAGAGCTGTATTATCATATCAAAAATGTGTCTTTACTATTACAATTCTATATTTATGTAATTGAAAATGCAAAGTAGCTGACTAATGCGCGTAACTAACTTTCCGGCCAAAAGCTGAATTACAATTTGAAGGCCTAATTGAAGCTAACTTTTAAAATATCCTAATCATCATCCAGTCAGCTGCTGAAGTGACATCCACGTTGGTTGTTGTCCCAATATCTGTATCAATAGTTGATATGCTGACTCAGACATCAACCACAACCACAACCACAAAACAGAGTAATCCTACAAAGTGGGGTTTGGGGAGGGTGGAGTATACGTAGACCTTACCCTTACTTTACGAAGGTAGAGGAGCTGTTTCTGATAGACCTCCGACTCAAGAAAAAATGAAAAAGAAGCAGAAACGTCAAGTAGTAACAACAAGAAGCAAATGTGATAAGGTGATAGATTAATCGAAGCAAAGGAAGCAACATATAGTAAAAGGAATTTGCGGATAAGGAGAAACGAAAATACGAGACTAATACTTGGGTACGGATGTAGCCCTATAACACTGGGTTCAATTGAACCCATAACTTCGACGCGGAACACAAATTTATGTGTAAAAGATCACTAAAATCACAATGAATTATTGGTATGAACCCATAACTTTAAGAATATAATGAGTTCAGTACTAAAAACCTTAAAGGTTGAACCCATAAAGTTTAAATTCCGGATCCGCTTCTGCTAATACTAATGCTACCGGCATGAAAATAAGACATGCCCGTTTAACCACTGGCTCAGACACCGCTATTATTAAAAAAAAAAGTCATGTCCTGATAATGACCATCTTACAGTTTGATAATTTTGAAAAAATGAGAAGTTTTACTTTGGGTATACTGTCCTGTGATATGGTTATTTCATGTTGTGTGTCCGTGTGATTTGGATATTGTGAAATTAGGGAATAAACTGGCATGACTTTGGTAATTTTATTGGTTGCTCTGCTTATTGCTTCTAAAGCAAAATGTATGTCAAGGGTTTTAGAAGAATAAAATGGGGTTTCAACTGTACAAACAAAATTGTTAAATTATGACGAGACTCTCTTTCTGGGAAGTGGCAGATTTCATGAGACTAATTGAAGAAGAGGAAAATGGAAAAACAAGCTGAATAGCAGTAGTTTAGTATAGGTAGTTTGCAATAATATGGAGTTCTAAAGTCTTGAAACTTTAATGATGATGACATAGAATGAATTCTTCATTATATGCTTTGCCATCTCTATTGCTATACTATGCATTTACTCATATTTATTTCTTTTTTCTTTTGTTTTTTTTTTACGGTAAAGCTCATCGCCCAAAACCCCCTAACTTGGAGCCCAACAATGGCTTTTCCCACTTTCATCTGTTGGTGACTCAAACTCCCAGCGTCATGGTTAAATTTGCTCAAATTTATAAGAAAAACCTTGATGTTACTTTGTTGGTCCCATATAGCTTTGCTCGTCTACAAGGCATACACGTCAATGGCTAAAGAAGCTATTGCATGATCTCTAGTTCTTAAGTTAAGTGGTGGTGAAGTTATACTTAAGTGAATGGTGATTATTCAACAAGCAATCAGGTTAATTAGGGAGTGCTCATTTCATGCATCCTAAATTGGACAAAGGGAAGGTTTATTTGGGACAGATGAAATATTAGATTCAACTATTGCGCTGTTTTTTCGCTGAACGGATAATTTCACAACCCTGGGTGTTGAAGCCATGTTCCGTCTACTGCTTTTACATATATAAAAAGAAGGTAGAATGTGTTTCCTCAACCGGTTTCTGGTTCTGTCGAATAAGAGATAAATGTATATTACCATGATGGGAGATGTCCTTATTTTCTCGCTTTACCCTCCTTAACCAAGTCTTCTTTTAGCCAAAGTTATAAGTGCGACCTTATGCTCAATGGCTTGTTATATGAGGTCTTTGTTGTATTTTATATATGTGTGTGATAATTACCCTCTCAACTGAATAAACTTGTACACAAAAACAACCAGTCTTAATGCCAAGCCCATCTAGAAATAAACAACGGGGACCAGTGTGAAGAAAAACATTTCAAAATTGACTTATTTTTCTCCTTTTCTTCTTCCGTAGATTAGCACAATCCAGGCTATGGTTATATACCTTCATGGGTTTTGAAGTTCCTTGCTGTTTCAGTAATTGTCTTGAATTCGCTTCCTTCGTAGTCCTTTCTTTAGCCGAGGGTATATCGGAAACAACCTCTCTGCCCTTCTAGGGTAGGTGTAAGGCTACGTACATCTTACCCTCCCCAAACCTCACTTGTAGGAATTCACTGGGTTTGTTGTTGTTGTTGTTGTTATTGTTTGCTTCTTCGGTAGTGGTAATCATTCTAATAGCTGTTATTTTTGTGATTACGGCTAAAGTGCATTAACGCCTTTTGATCTGCCTGGTTCTGTGACTCAATTGCACCACATTCGTTTCCAGTTCAGCTGTGCAGTTAGTGTGATCATTCAAATATTTGTTACTTTTTTTACTAATAGCCATCTTAATGTAATCAAAATTGTCATGGTTGGCTAGCTTACTTTTTCTCTTCCCATTACAGAGAAAGGAGGAAAGAGAATTTGCCATCTTTGGTGGAGCTCCGCCTGATTCAGGTGGTGCAACCGATGAACCTGATGAGGAACTTGACGATGAAGAGGAAAATGAACCTAATGCAACCGTCTCAGGTATCTCCAAATGACATTACTTATCTGCTTTACTTCCCTCTATGTATGCAAAAAATGAGAACTCTGTATTATAAGCATTGACGGATATGCCTTTATGGGACGTGTTGTATCTGCATTATAGTTAAGTGAACAATAGGATATTAGACACTCAGCTTGGGGCGTTTTCTGAGAGTTAATTTTGCTCCCGTATTCTTGGATCTTTCTTGTGCAACTATTGATAGTGGTGGTTGAAAAAACACTATTAGTTACTGGTATGTGCGATTAAGGGCAGCCTGGTGCACGATGCATCCCGCGTTCACGCATGGTTCGGGGAAAGGCTGCTTGGGGTGCCATGTAGGCAGCCTACCCTAATGCAAGCATCAATGCCTGATTCCACGGCTCGAACCTGTGTAGGTCACACGGAGATAAACTTTACCGTTGCTCCAAGGCTATGTGCGACTGAGACAATAAAAAAAATATTGTGTAAGGGGTTTGTCCTCCGGTCACAACGTAAAGTTAACTTGATAGTAAGGATATATGTAGCAGTAGGGGCTTAAATTAACAGTTTAAGCATGATGAGGAACTAGGAAATTAACCTCTGTATTGATATTTCTTTCTTGTTAAAAAGGGACTACAACATATGACAATGGTGATGTGCAAGTTATTGTGACAACGAGTGAGATCTCTCGCGAGGAAGACTTCCCAGCTCAAGTGCCACCATTAGTTGTGCTTCAACATGATGGAGAAACTAAAAACAGCAAACAAAACATTCCGGTAATTAAGAAGAAACCATTCAAGAAAGTTGCAAAAAAGAGATCCCGACCCAAGCCGCAGAATAAGAGAGATAGGAAGAAAGGTAAAAAGAAGAACAAGAAGCACACTTGAAATCTCTTTTCAGTTTAAAAAAAAAGGAGAACAAGAAGCAGTAGCATTGTTTGTTTTCCTATCTTTGGCCCCTTCACCTCCTAATGAAAAAGAGAGAAAAATGTCTCACCCTCTTCTAGAGATGGTCTGATCCGTGGCGCCTTTTTATTTATGCGAATGTTGTTAGTGTATTTTCTAGTATCTTTGCTTATGTTATAAGATTTTTTCGCAATGATTAATCTGGGCAGTTAAATTTGTCAATTGATTATTTGTATAATCTCGCATTTGAATTATTCTTACTCATTACATGATACACTTGGATCTCTTTCCGCAAGGTATCATAGCTTCTGTCTTTTGAGCCATGCTAAATGTTGCTGGTTTCTACATTTGGGAATTATTGGACCGGGACAGTTGTAATTAAGCAAAAAATTGCGGAAAGCTGACACTTTTTGGGACTGTCTTTTAACTTTTGACCCTCGCTTGTTTTATAGGCAGAATTTCTAAGGTCAAAAATTAAAAGTGTTTCCTATGGGGCAAACAAGAGGTACCACTTGTTAAACCTACAGTTTCGCCTATGGGGCGACTTAAGACAAATTTAAGACTGTCCACTTTGAGGATATACTTCTCTTTTTCAAATCTTGGGTCTTCCGGTCTTTCTCGTCATTGGTGAAAGCTTATTAAAAAATGAAGATGAAGTTATTAAATACTTCATAAAGGATGTTATTACATAACTCAATAGCTTATTCGCATGCCCCTTTAATTAGTCTTGCATCAAAATGTTGTACCCTTGGACAATTTTTTTTACCGATTACTTACTTGATGTTCATATTGCAGTCCTAATTGATCCGACGTAAGGCTAAGTGCTCCATAACAAAAAATTTATTTGTTCTTGACTCGAACCCGAGACCTTTAGTTAATCCTATACCCTCACACTAATGTTCATTTTAATGCCACTCAGCGACAAGATCATTGGCTAAAGTTAAATAAATAACACATCTCACAACTTCTTATGTACTATGTTTTAGTGGACTAGTTATTTTGGTACAACTCACTGAATAATAAAACAGGATACATGTGTCCTTTGCATCAACAAGGAGAGTTAAGTCGATAATTTAATCCATGAGAAATTCATTTCTTGTTTCTGCAGCAGTCAAGAACGTAACTAGAGGAAATGAGGAATAGCTGAATTTACTTTTTAGCGCAGTCACTTTTTCTCTTCATTTTTACAAGTAACTTTTTTGGGCAGTTATATTATAATCGGACTTAGTTTTGTCATATTAGAACAACATTTACATTGTAAATCTAAATATTATGTGTTTTAATATAGTTTACGGTAATAGAGAAAGCTCAAACAATGATTCGATTAGTGCTCATAAAAATCATAAATATTCAAAATACGAACTCCTCTTTATTCTGTTTGTGTTCAACCGAAGAACCAATTAAGCTCGTAACCATAGCATTGAATAAATTAGAAGATACAAATTTCATCATTTCAAAAATATTAAACTCCATTTTAGAGATTCTATATCTTGTTTTTATCCTTAAAAAAAATGAACAAGAAGCCCAAGAAGTCAAAATCTAAATTTCAAGAGGATAAAATTATAGTTGCTTGACATACAATTTTTACGTACGAACTGGGAGTCACGTGTCCCAATGAAAGGAATATAACGTATTAAAAATGATCATTAGTTGTGGGAGTGTTTTTAGTCAGAAAGATAATATTATATATATTTTTGGACCAAACGGTGGATAGATGATAAATATAAATTATTTACTAACGATTGAAATATTTTTGACTAATTTCCATATTTTTTATTTTAATTTATATCTTAAATCATACTAATAATTTAACGTTGTTTGGTTCATAGTGGTAAAATCTTTTCAATAAATCCACAGTGCAAGCCAAAGAGAGGCAGCCATCAAAACAGTAACCTTTTAACAGTTAGTGCAGAATCCAAAGATCTTCCTCGAACTTTCCGCGAAGCCTCTCAACCATTTCCCCCTTCTTTCAATTTTCCCGCTTTCCCCTTTCACTTTCACTTTCATCTTCAGTTTCTTACTTTATTTTTTCCTCCTTTTAATCTTCTTTTTGCCGTTAAGAATCTGATTCCCTGGGAGCTGAAAACAGTTAAAAAATCAGATCCCAATAAGAGAAAAATGCAGAGGAGTTGCATGAGTGGAGAAAAACGTACAATTGATGCTAGCACTAATGAGGAAAGTCAACCTGATAGGAAAAGACCAGCTCTTGCCAGGTATTTTACCATATTTCCTTTTTTTAATTCATCAAGAACTATATATTTAAATTATACTCTCTGTTTTGTTTTAATTTATGTGACAAAGTTTGACTTTTGATAGTTGCAGTCTTAAATATGTCATAACAGTGACTATAATATAAAATGAAAAATTTAAAGTTAAATAAAATCTATTTATAGAAATGTATAATTCTCTGAAACAGACTAAAAAGAAAAGCCTGTCACATAAATTAGAACAGAGGGAGTAATAGTTTGTATCATATATTGTGTATTAGTAAATTGGGACAGAAGGGGTAATAGTTTGTGTCATATATTGGGTATTAGTCTATGTTAGATGGATTTTACTTGCACACCAATGTAGTTTATGTGCCAGGTAACATGGGTTTTAGTGATTTTTTTTAAGGTCAAGGTTTTAGTGCTTCAGAACCCACTAGTGAGATTCTGGGTTGTTGTTGTTGTTTTAGTGCTTCTTTCTTTCTATATATGTGCTGAGCTATTTCTGGCATTGGGATAGCAATGAGGCACCAAATTGTATTATCATCAAATAGTGTAATTATGTCTCAGTAGTAGGTGGTGTTTAAATTTGGAGAAATTTTTGGAGATACTTACTGAAGACTTCACGCAAATTGTTGTGGAGAGTGAAGGCGGGGAGTGCTAGTAGCATACAGAGGCATATCTAGGATTTAGAGGTAGCGGGTGCACATTTGCATTCAACCAAATTTTTCTTTGTATATAGGGTGCCACGACTAATATATCACTACTTTTTAAAGACATATATATGTATACATGAAAATTTTGCGGAACATTACGGGTGCTGGCCGGTGACCCCTCATTCTATAACATAGGTCTACCTTTGGTAGCATAATGGGATATGTTTGTGGTATTACCGTGAAGACCCTGCGGAACATAGTGAGGGAGTACTCAATTTGATGGTTATTTTTCAATTGAGGGAATGAAGAGTTAATTTTGGCGTGATAACTAGCTTAACTTTTTTGGTTCTCCTAGTGAAATTAAAGCGTGTTCTCTAAGTTCAATTTTGATTGCATTACTGGGACCTATAGATATGGTGCAGTACTTGAGAAGGTTCATATTGCTGTTTGCTGTATTACGGCTCAATTTGTTAAGAGTAATATATGGACTGGTATCTCCTGAGGAAGTCAATTGAGGTGATCTTAGCTAAATTTGTGACAGTTGCCACCTTTATTGCCAGTATCTTGCAAAATGGATATGGCAATTGCCACAGTAATAGAATGGTGTAGTAGGTCAGTTCCCATAGGTTAATCAAAGTTTGAGCTTTCAACTCAACTGCCAATAGATTAGCCGAACCTCGCAAAGAGATGAATGTTAGCCCCTCTAATTTGCAACTGCGAATGTACATGAGCATCTCAAGCACAATTGTTTGAATCCTCAAAACACTTTGGCATCTCAGACACACCAATTTGAAGATGCTTCTCTCACAGGCCTATTCTATGTGATGGTCAATCAACTTTATTACTTTTATTGTCACCATTGAGACTATAAATTTTTTATTTTAAAAATCTCTACTTCCGGTCATAGTCTTTTTTTTTTTTTGTTTTATTTTTTAATTTTAATGCAGAACAATATACTAATAGGTATTGGATGTAATATCCTGGGTTTCAATAAAACATGAAATTGTGTGAACTGGATTGTCTTATTCTTCTCTGAGAAGCTGAAGTTCAAAACCTATTGTAGCTGAGCTCATCTTTCTGTGCGTCATTTGTGGTAACTATAGCATCATTTATTGAAAAGTACATGGTTAGTGCAGTGTTATTGTTGAAGCGCTAAAGGTGGACAGTCTGCAGAAACTTTGCTCATCACTGGAGCCAATTCTTCGGAGAGTTGTAAGACTACTAGGTCTTTTCTAAATTCTCTTGCGTCTCATTGAATGTTATGAACCCTTTCTTTGTAATATCTAATTATTACCTTAATACATGGAAATTTCAACCACACATCAGTTATATCCTGTAAAAATATATTGCTGCTGGGACAGTGTATCTAATTCCAGTATGAGTTGGAAACTATCAGATATTCACTTCCTAGTGTATAAGAAAGTTTAAAACTAAAAAAACGAAAAGCTGCATAATTTATGTCTAGACAAGCTAAATAGGACAAGTTATAGATATTTGAGCTCGATGCACTGCTTAGAATTGATGAGTTTTATTGCAAGGGATTATGAGACCATTTGTCTGATAATGTCACTGTTTTTGATTGAACTACAGCTGTTGGTAATCTCTACAGAAGTTCTCTCTCTCTCTCTCTCTCTCTCTCTCTCTCTCTCTCTACTCTCTATGTTAGTTGTCTCTCTCTCTCCCTCCCCCCCCCC
>MCJB01016580.1:36290-67263 GCA_002018475.1 Nicotiana obtusifolia
GGGGGGGGGGGGGGGGAGTGCGAGTGTAATGCACCATGGACTGCTAGCAATTGAACTGGAAAGAGTGTTCGCTGTGGAACTTGCCCTAGGCAAATTCCACATCGGGATAGGAGGGAAAAGTTAGGGACCATATATTAGCGAGTTCAGGATTCAACTGTTGAGATGTCTTATGGGTTAAAGTCAAAGGGGACAAGACCATGAGGCTCAAAAGCCTCGAGGCCCAGAGGGTCGGACCAAAGCAGACAATACCTTGGCAGAGCCTGGCTAAGACATCAAAATGCACTAATAATTCAAGTAATGATGATGTAGTGTTTTACTCCTAAAACAACTTAGAAGCACCTATTTCCTTCCTTTACTACTAAAATAATGTACAAGTTGAATTGATTTCTGAGTCACCATGTTTAGTCAATTTGTCTCATAAAATGGAATAGAGTCAATTTCTTAAGCTACATATTTTACTCGCATATTGTGACAGTCATACTAGTTAAGCCCTGTAATGCTTTATAACTCACTTAACAATTGGCTGGTATATGCATGAATAACTGCTCAACTATGCTAACTCATTAGATATGCTATGACACCTTCTTGTCTCTACTCTCTTACATAACATTTACCAAGTATTGAACATATTCTCTGTTTTTCCAGGGTATAATGATAGCCGTACTGGTTCATATACCATACAGTCCCAGAAAACGAATCTAAGTGTCAATGAACAGTTAAATGGTGCTTCATTTCCCCCTCAGAACCACCACTTTGTGGGCACGTCACAACAAACTCAGCCACCTGGAAGTGAGAGTATACAGGCCCTTCGCTCACCGGAGCCATCGTTTTCTAGCTTTTTTGCGGCTAGCACTCCTAATCCATGCTATAAGGGAACCGATGACTTCTTCGCAGAGGAAGAAATACGGATGAGAAGTCATGAGATGCTAGAGAACGAAGACATGCAGCATCTTCTCTGTATTTTCAACATGGGTGGCCAGAATCATGCTTCTTCTAGTAACACAGAAGATAATAACCCGTATGGACCATCATACATGCCCAGCATGTCTTCAACCTATGGTTTTCAAGAGGACCGCACGCGTTCAGGCAAGGCTGTTGTTGGGTGGCTTAAACTGAAAGCAGCGTTGAGATGGGGCATCTTTATCAGAAAGAAAGCCGCTGAGAGAAGAGCACAAATTGTTGAATTGGATGACACCTAGATTTGATTTTACACTTCTCGCAACATCCACTTGGAGGCTGAATACACTTTGAATTTGATAAAATGAGTTGCTCGTGAGGTACATGCGTGATGTGAAGTTTGGGCTTATGCTGAGAAGCACTATTGCTCGGACGTGGAGTTTGGTCCAGCCATAAATATGCATCTGGTGCTAGTTTGAACTCAATCTAACATCTGGAAGTGCACTTAGATTATCACAGCATATAGTCTGCATTTTGAAGACTACATCAGTGTTCTTGATTTTGACTGAAAGCTAGACCCAAGTTGAAAAGGACATAAGCTACTCCTGGGAGACATGCAAGTGACTTCATTTCCCTTTACTCAAGATTTTGAGCTAGTGTAATTTCTTACTAATATTAACTAGTCTTGTAGTTCTTAGTGTTTTATTCAGGCGCAGTCTCATAAAAAGAAAATATAACGGTGCATTTTCTATAGGTAAATGATAAATCTAGAGTATGTAGGGACTTTAAGCATTTGATGTTATGTTTTATTACAATATGATGCCTCTGTATTTGATATAATTGCATTTGAAATGGACCAGTTAATTGTGAATATTACAGCCACATAACTTAACAATAATATATAGACCAAAATGTAGATTAGCTACCATACAGGAAAATACAAGATGCAACTTTAATTTTTATTAAAGACAGCAGTTCAGGCAACAGTTTTAGTCTATAATATCACTAGCTTAGTTTCTGTCACAGTCACATAAGCAGGTGGGTTGGCACCCAGATAAGGCGAGGTTAAAGGTATTCAGATATTTCCAGTACTGTAGTATGTAAAGTGGTTTATGTTAAAATCAGAATTGCCTGGCTATATTATACAAATGAGCCAAGTCTCTATCTAAGGCGGATTTCTGATTATTATCTTGAAGAATTAACCCAAATAGCAGCCCACTGACGAGCGCAAAACACAATACAAAATTATTGCTCGTTAGTCAAAGATAGTATAAATTAATTATAGTCTCCACAGGGATTGGATTTAAACAGTGTTCGAATAATCTCCAGTTGATTACTATCCAGGAAAATTAACACTTGATTTGATGACTGTTACTACGATTAACTACTAAAATTTAAGTAAATAATAATTAATCTCAAAAGACAGCAGATGAGCAACGAAGAAATATCAATGAGAGGGATAAGGATATTTAACTGGATAGGTGAAAGATAACTAACTCGGGATCCAATTCTTGAGTTAATTCACTCTATAATACGGTTGATTCTCACGAATTCAACCGATAATCAGATTGCACTTGAAGTTAATGTTCCTCTTTCGATTAAACGTTAATTCAGTAATTAATCCAATTGAAGCACGGTAAACAACTGCAACAATCAAATGATTGTTATGATCTAAAGGGTAACTTCTCACGAATATTTTCCTATTTCTAGTTCGATTAACAATTCAAGAGGCTCTTTCTGTTACCAATTTGAATCACGAATTTAAACTAGAGCATAAGATGTGAAGAAGTTCAATATCAAACTCCTCTTTCAATTAAGCAAAATAAGAAATAACTCCACAATACAAATTAAAGCTCTATCAATTAATTCTAACAATTATCAAGAATCTAATCCCTAATCAAGTTATCGATACACCGTATCTATCAACACCCTAATAGAAATTACTCCATAGCAATGGAGTACTACATCTCAATAAGGTTCAAGAACAAAATAAAAATCAATTTAATGATTCAATACAAACTCCCATATTGCACCGATTACAGGTTGAAATATTGATGTATTCTTGAGTCTTCTTGCCTTTGTTGGTTCCCCAATTTTTTGTAGGTCAAAAGTCCCTCAAAAACGTGTTTTCAGTGTATTTATACCAAGTAGGAACGAACCCGGACGAAACTACCCTCTTTGAGCCGAAGTGGAAAAATCTGCTAACTTATTACTCTTCATGCGTCGCACACCGCGTCGCATCAGTGCTTTTTTCACTCAGTTACAAATTCTTTGAACTTCGCATATCTGACAGAATTTTCCCTTAGTGCGTCGTAGCATGCGTCGCAGGCCGCGTCGCAGCAGTGCCTTCTCTTGTCAGACCAAAGAAAACCAGTCTCTGAACCTAGCAAACTTCTGAAGCACTTTTACACTAATGCGTCGCACTCTGCTACGCATAGTGCGTCACATTAGTGCATTTATTCTGGCTCTTCCACTTTCTTCCTGTTAACGTATGCAACGCTTGTCCAAGAGCCCCGGATGCGATCCTAGTTTAATTCTTTGGCTTTCACTCAAACTTCAAAACTCCAATTATTTGATTTAGGTCCAATTTATCCTTTTAACTCGGAATCATTTCCTGCAAGGCATAAAACACGTAATAAGTGCAAATCACCATTATTAAGCTCAACCACACATAAAATGCAGTAATTTAGAGTGCAGACTACGACTAAAACACGAGTTTCTAGCCTACCGTCAACAACCCACACTTTGACCAATCAAACTACACTTCACATAGGGACGACCTTTTCATCAAACAACATCCCTAACACATCATGCCAAGAATATTTAAAATAAACTAAGCACCCTATCATAACATCCTAACCTCAAGACTGGACTCAAAAGCACCACGCGTTTTTCACAACCTATTCACTTACTCTAATGCAGAGGTCAAAGACTTTACTTTACCTTTGCAAATCATGTGCCCTCACACCAATACTAGAGAGTAGTTTCACACACAATAAAATTCACGAACAAATAGGAAATCCCTAAGGCTTAAGCCTAGTCATCGGCACCATCAGTAGTGCCGGGAATAGCAGTCTCATCATCGTTTCCGCAATAGAGTTGACAAGCATTGCAATATACCCCAGTTCTTCCTAATATAGTCCTAAAAAGAAATTAAAATTGCTCGGTTCGAGCTACATCCTTGGAAAAGAACCGGTGCCTTAAGAAAAACCAAGGAATATTACCTAACTAACCTATAAATCAAACAAAATCTTTTTATTGTTTTTAATCAAATTTTATCCCTCAAGAAAACGATCCATCGTCGGCAAAAATCTGGAATTTTTCTTTTAAAAAATTGTCAGTTTATACATTAAAATACTAACAATACAACTATTAAAAATAATAACAATACAACTATTAAAAAGACAAAAATAAAACTAAATCATACATGATATACATTCACAACACTAACAACACAGGTATTTCCCCACCCCACACTTAAACAATGCATCGCCCTCGATGCATGCAAACATGTAAAATAGAGCAGGGTGAGAAGAAAACTCCCTGTTTCCGTTTTCTTTAGGGGACCGGCGAAGTGGTGGAGGAGGTTCCAACGCTTGTACCTTTGCTAATGTTGTCACAGGCCATATTATCCTGCAACACAAGTAAACAGGAATGTGAGCAATGTTCAAAACATATGCCATAGGTTAGCATGCAAGTCGTCACATGACCCCACACTTAAAATCGAAGCATAAGTACAAGTGTTGAGCCATAGTATCCCGACCACACACTTAAAATCGTGGAACATTCTGCCTGCAGCGCCCCAGGCAGCGCTGAGCGTTGTTTCCCGATTTTTTTTTTTTTAAACTGTTGTACCACTTATATGTCCTACAATATTACATCTAATAATTTTTACACCTATACATCAATTGTACTATTTTATCTACTCTAAAACGGGTAAATTAAGAAGCTAAACTAGAAAAGCGATAAAAATTGGGTTGCCTCCCAACAAGCGCCTGATTTAATGTCGCGGCACGACTAAGATTCGTCCTATCAATCTGGCTTGATTTCGAGCCTTCGAGCTTTCTCAACAGATGGCCTGAGACGGGTCAGAGTGACAGGCCTTTCCAACTCTTCTGCTTGTCTGAACCTCGGGACATAATTGCCGGAAATATCCATTACTTTCTTAATTTCTTCCATTGTTCCCTCTTTACTCTTTTCCACCTCCCCAGTCGATGCTCGTTCAATAGGATCAGCTGAGCTCATGTAAGGCACTAATGATGTGGACGCATTCTCCACCATCGAGATCATTGCTAATTCCTCATAATGGGTTGGCAACCGGAGTGGTTTATAAACATTGAACACTTCTTCTTGAGCACCCACTCTCATCGTCATTTTACCTTCGCAGACATCGATAATGGCGCGGCCTGTGGCTAGGAATGGACGCCCCAAAATAAATGGGACGTCCTGATCAGGCTCGTAATCCAGGATGATAAAGTCAGCGGGAAATATGAATGACCCCACTTGGACCAGTACATCTTCAATCACACCCTCCGGGTGAGCCAAGGAGCGATCAGCTAGCTGTAAGGTGACTGTTGTTGGGCGTGGTTCACCCAACCCCAACTGTTTAAATACTGATAGTGGCATCAAGTTTATACTTGCTCCAAGATCACATAGAGCTCTTCCTACGGCATGTTTCCCAATTGAAATTTGAATGGTGAAGCTGCCCGGATCCTTCAATTTCTATGATAGCTTGCCTTGAATTCTGGAACTACATTCCTCGGTGAGGGCCACCGTTTCAAACTCAGTCAATCTCCTTTTATTGGCCACAATATCCTTGATATACTTTGCGTATTTAGGCACCTCTTGCAAAATATCCACCAATGGAATGTTGATTTGTACCTGCTTTAAAATATCAAGGAACTTTTTGTATGCCTCATTATCCCTCAATTTCTGTAACCTTTGTAGAAATGGAGGTGGGGGTCTTGCAACCAATTGTGGGGGTTGCTTAGCTCCTGCCTCTTCAACCGACTTTTCAACTTCTTTAGCCTTCTCTGCTGTTACTTCTATGGTGATTGGCTTTTTATTAAAGGTCACCTGCTTCTTCTTTTTCGATTCTACCTCTTCCAACTGTCTCCCGTTCCTTAATGATACAGCATTCAGTGCTGCCCTTGGGTTAGCTTCAGTGTCGCTGGGTAGTGCTCCAGCTGGTCGAGTATTTTGGGCCTCGGCCAGCTGTCCTAACTGGCGTTCCAGATTCCTCACTGTTGTGGTGAGGGTTTGGTATTCTGTTCTGAATTGTTTGTTGTCCTGCACCAGCTGCTTTAACAACTCATTCGTATCATCATCTTATTGTGGAGGTTGCCTTTGTGGTTGATTATAATGCCCTTGCGGTCTTCCTGGATTCTGCTGCTGCTGATGACCACCCCATGAAAAGTTGGGATGATTCCTCCAGTTTGGATTGTAGGAATTCCCATCTTATGTATTCTGATTTACGGGCCCCCTGTTCTGTTGTCCCACATAATATATGGACTCCGGATTTGTGGGGCACATATCACTGGTGTGGTTGTCACCACACATCTCACAGCATAACGACAATTGTTGGACGTGCTGTCTTGGTTGAACCTGCTGCATCGTCATTCTGTTCATCTGATTGGCCAGTTTAGCCATCTATGCTCTCATAGCTGCAAGGTCATCCAATTCGATCAACCCATCTCCCTTTTGTTTAATGGCTCTGCGCGAGTCACCGTCACCTTGCCAATTATGATCATTGGCTGTGAAGTTGTTCAACAAGAGTTGGATTTCACTATACGGCTTGGCCATGCAACTGCCCCCGCAAGCTGAGTCAAGGTTCATTTTCGAAGCTTCATCTAGCCCATCAACGGACGTATGTCCTAGGACCTCATCTGTCTGACAATGGTGTGGACAGTCCCTTAGTAGCTTCTTATACCTTTCCCATGCCTGTCGAAGAGTTTCTCCTTCCCGTTGTTCAAATCCCAAAATCTGGCTTCTCAGTGACTTGGTCTTCTTGGTTGGAAAGAATTTGATCAGAAATTTTCTAGCCAGGTCATCCCATGTGTAAATAGAGTTAGCAGGCTCCTTTTGCAACCACTCCTTTGCTTCCCCTAATAGAGAAAAGGGAAACAATGTCAACCTCACATAATCCTTAGACACATTTGGATAATTGTAAGTGTTCGTGATTTCCAAAAAGTTCTGAATATGTCTCTGTGGGTCTTCGTGCGACAGTCCCACATACTGCCCTGTAGATTGGATTAGCTGCACCATGTATTGTTTTAACTCAAAGTGCCCTGTGATTTCAGGCTTGACAATCGCCTGAGTCATGTTGGCAAGATTTGGTCTTGCAGCTTCAATTACTACTCTTTCCGCGTTCCCTGCCATCTCAATTGGCTGTGGTTGAACAATAATGTCCAACTCTCTGTTAATTCTGGTTCTGGCTTCTACTTCCCTCCTTATTCTATGTAGTGTTCATTCAATTTCTGGATCAAAAGGGAGAAGGTTTTTTGCGCTTCTACTCCTCCGCATTCAATAGAAGAGCCTGTGTGTGCAAACAACGTAAGCCGATTAGTGAAACTTGAATAAATAAAAAATATAATCTGAAGTTGGTAAAGTAGTAAATTTTAAGTCCCCGGCAACGGCGCCAAAAATTTGTTGCTCCCTAATGCACACGCAAGTATACGCGGTCGACAAGTAATATAGGATTGTAAGTCTAGGTTATCGTACCCACAGGGACTTAATTTAACTATTTACTAACGGACAAATACTGTTATTTAAACAAGCAAAAGTCGAGTTTCAATAGATGGATTATTCTAAATTATAATTCTAATTTATATCTAAGAATTGCAAGGAACAAGTTACGTGTTGTATGATCAATAAATTAAATATTTCAGGGTTGTGATTATTTCACCAATCCTATTATGTTCAAATTAACTTCCCCTTCATATAATTCATGTAAGGTTGCTAATTAATCGATAAACATGTTTATAGCCTTCTTCCGAAGTACTATTCGCCTATTCTTAATATGATTAACACCTATATTCCTATGGAATTAATCTATCAAGAACGCAATAAAAACACGATATTCAATTAAGCATGGTGATTAAGTATATTCCTATCCTAACCACGAATCCTCCCCTCTTAAAAGGTTAAGAACATGCTTTCTTCAATTCTTTTCTAATCTAAACATAGTTTTCCCAAACATAGCATAGATAATTGATAGAACTTAATTGATGGCCAAAACAATTAAGCAATTAGGCATAGAATTGAAGAAACAACCATATGATTATGAATTATAAACAAGGAATTGTCAATTTTGAATCACAATATTCATGGCTAATCACAACCCCAGAACAAGGGGTGATTAGCCACTCATGTTCAGAATAATCAACATATGAAGTATTGAAAAACTATAAAATACTAGATAGAGATGAAGAACTGAAGATCGATTGCTTATGTGCGATGTTCCGTAGTGTTCTTAGCTCCCAAATCACGTTCTCTTTCATCCTATTGGGTTTGGAGGTGTTTATATAGGAGTTGGGAAGGGGTAGGGTCGAAATAGTGGACTACTAGACGAATTAGGACACATTCCCGATGTCGGCGCCCTGGCTGGCACCAGGCGCTGCTCAGGGCGCTGCGTCAAGTGAGTCTTTTCCAGGTTCTGCCTCCAGCGCCACAGGTGGCGCCAGGCGCTGCCTGTGGCGTCCAATGCCTCTTCGTCCGATTTTGTCTCGTTTTGGCTCGTTTCTTGCCCGTTTCGCCCCCAATTGCTCCCGACTCATTCCTACACATAAAAACACATTAATTTAACATGAATCGACGCAATTAACAAGCCAATTTCATAACACAAAAGCCAAATATGAGGTATTTTACGTAGAAATATATATCTTTTACACCAAACATCAGTCAACATGTAATTGACCAGAACTGACTTTATTATTGTATTGAGTCTATTTATATTTATAGATGTAAAATGAGAAAAACAAATTGTAAAGTATTTACATAGCTGAAATGTAACAAGTGTGGGCTAAGTGTTTATAAGAGGGCCTTCTGCTTTCCTTTATCCGATTGGGCATGTGTCGATTGAGACTGAGATGTATCTGGGTTAACACCCCCCCCTCGAGCTTGAGGGTAAGAACACACCAAGCTTGCTAAGTAATCCATGATGAACTTGACCAGGAAGAGCCTTGGTCATGATGTTTGCCAACTGATTGGTGTTGGAGATAAAGTGCAAAGAAATCAGATCAGACTGCAAGCTAGTGAGCACATAATGGCAATCAATCTCAATATATTTGGTGCTCTTGTGAAATACTGAGTTCTTGGCAATATGAAGAGCTACCTAGTTGTCACAATAAATGGGAGGTGGATTGGAGATAGACAAACCAAGGTTATGCAGCAGCCTGAGTAGCCAAGAAACCTCAGCTAAAACTTTGCGAAGGGCTCTGTACTCAGCTTCAGCTGAAGATAAAGAGATAGTGGGATGCTTTTGCTTTTCCAAGAAATGGGCTGCCACCAAGAGTAACATAATAGCTAGTGACAGACTGGCAAGAAATGGCACAAGTAGCCCAATCAGAGTCAGAGTAGGCTGTGAGAGACAAATCAGATGAGCTGGAGAGTAGCACCCCTTGAGCTGGATCATTCAGCAAATACCTGAGAACATGTAAGGTTGCCAACATGTGGGGCACTTGAGGCTTTTGAAGAAACCGACTTAAATGTTGAATTGAGAAGGAGATAATCAGGCCTAGTATGCTGCAAAAAATTTAGCTTCCCAATCAATCTCCTGTACAAGCTAGGATCAGAAACAGGCTCCCCATGTCTAGAACCAATTTCACAGAAGGGTCCAAAGGGGTCATAACAGGAGAGAAATGTTGATAGTTGAATTCAGACAAGAGGTCAGAAGTGTACTTGTGCTGGCTCATCACATAACCTTGAGGAAGAAGAGATATCTCTAAGCCAAGAAAATAGTGAACTGATCCCAGATCCTTGATTTTGAATTGAGCATCCAAGAAGGACTTCAAAGAGTTCATCTCAAGTACATCATTACCAGCTAGCAAGATGTCATCAACACACACAGCCAAGACAATGAGAGAATCAGAGGAGACCTTGGTGAATAGAGAATAATCATTCATGCTGGAAATGAAGCCTCTGGATTGCAAAGCTTCAGACAAATTTGAAAACCACTGTCTAGAAGCTTGCCTAAGGCCATAGAGTGATTTCTTGAGTCTGCAAACCAAGGGAGAAGAAGAAGAGGGGGCAGACAAATCAAGGCCAGGTGGAAACTACATCTAAACTTCTTCATGGAGATTCCCATGAAGGAAAGTATTGTTCACATTAAGCGGAAAAACTGTCCCACCCCACTTAGCAGCTAAAGTGAGTAAGCACTTGATGGTGGTTAACTTGAAAACAGGGGAAAAAGTTTCAGTGAAATTAATGTCTTCCTTCTGAGTATCACCCCTAATGACTGATCTGGCCTTATACCTCACAATAGAACCACCGGCCCTTTGTTTGATCTTGTAAACCCACTTACAAAGAATAGCTTTCTTGTGAGGAGGTAGAGGGACAATATCCCAAGTCTGGTTTGCCTCAAGGGATTGGAATTCCTTTAGCATGGCCTCCTACCGAGCAGGATATGAGGCAGTCTGCTGGTAGAACTGGGGCTCATGCATGTGTATGTCAGTAGAAGATACCTTGGAAGAATCAGGAAGAGAACTAGAGCAAAGGACAGAAGAACATACATAGTTTTTGAGATAGGAAGGTTGATGGACTGTTCTAGTGGATTTCCTCAAAGGTGGAGGAGAAGGGATGAAATAAGGAGAAACAGATAGAGGAGTAGGAGAAGGAAATGAGGGAGCAGGAGAGTCTTGGGATGCATAAACTGCAGGAGCAGGAGAAGGTGAGGGGAATGAACCTGTAGAATCTACAAAATTTGATGTGGAAGAAGAAGGAAAAATAAAAGGATGGTCAGACTTATAGGGAAAGACATGTTCATGGAAAACTGTGACGACCCGACCGATTATTTTGAGATTTGCATTCTGTTCAGCTATTTGAAGTCTTGATCAGTACCGTATGATGTATTATGACTTGTGTGAATCGTCTATTTTTGTTTTCAAATTATTCAGAATCGATTTGGAAGAACGAATTCCATGATTGAAGCTTTAAGTTGGAAGGGTTGACCAAGTTTGACTTTTTAGTATTTGACCTCAGAATGGAGTTTTGATGGTTCTGTTAGGTCCGGATGATGATTTTGGACTCGGACATATGCCCAGATTTGCATTTGGATATTTCTATAAGGTTTCGCCGCTAATTGGCAAAAGTTAAAAATTTAAAGGTTTGGAAAGTTCATAAGTTTGACCGGGAGTTGACTTTGATGATATCAGGTTCAGATTGTGGTTTCGGGAGTTGGAATAGCTTCTTTATGTTATTTTGGACTTGTGTGCAAAATCGGAGTTCATTCCGGATTGATTTGATATGTTTCGGCGCGCGAAGTTGAAAGTTAAAAGTTCATTTAAGTTCGAATTGAGGTGGGATTCGTCGTTTCGTTGTTGTTATGTGTGATTTGAGGCCTCGAGTAGGTCCGTGTTATATTATGGGACTTGTTATCATATTCGGACGGGGTCCCGAGGGGCCTAGGTAAGTTACAGACGTGATTCAGATCATTTTTCTTCATGTTTCCATTGCTGGTGTGTTCTGGTTTCTGGTCCCTCGATTGTTCTTCGCGATCGCGGATTAGGAGATGTGATCACATAGAGGGAGATATGGATCTGGGCTGTTTCTTATTCGCGGTCGTGATTGGATGCGTTCGCGAAGCTTGGTCACCTGTGTGCTTCACGTAGTGTATTGCTAGAGGTAGTGTTATTTGTTCTTCGCGTTACCGAAGCTTTGTATGCGATCGCATAGGGTATTTTTTGGGGTAGTGTTTTTCCTTCTTCGCAATCGCGAGGGTATTTCCGTGATCGCGATTCATAGTTTTGCCCAGTGATCATAAAGTACTCTATTTTAGGGGTTTCGGCCATTTTATCATATTTGAAGCAATGGAACTCGGATTGAAGCGATTGTTGAGGATTTTTACCATGTGTATTGGGGTTGGTGTTCTCTACTCAATTTTTATTTTATATCATGAATATATCTTTGTTTTTGGCATTTGATTGAGGGTTTCAAGAGAGAAATTGGGGAATTTTGTCTAAAGTTTCATAGAGTGAATTTTTGAGTTTTGAACATCGATTGGGAGTCGGATTTGAGTGAAACTTGTATGGTTGGACTCATAATTGAATGGGTTGTCGGATTTTATGAGTTTCATCGGGTTCCAAGATGCAACCCCGGTTTGACTTTTTGGTTGACTTTGGGCTTTTGATTAAAGATTCGACCTTTATCATTTGGAATTGTTCTCTTAGGCATTCTTTGATATATTTGAGTTTCTTTTGGCTAGTTTCGAGCCGTTCAGAGGTCAGTACGTGTAGGATGGCATTTTTGGAGTATCGTTTTGCTTGCTCGGTATTGAATTTGGCTTGTTCGAGGTAAAAATCCAATCTAAACTTGGTTGAGGCACTAGTTGCCTGAATTATTTGTGATAGTACGAGCTAGGTGCGCATATATGTGGGGTTTGAACCCATGTGCGAGCACCGGGGTATTTATCCATGCTCGGGGCAGTGCTTAGGCTATGATACGCCTAGAGTTGACTGTTAAGCTTTAAGCTACAATGTATCTCATAATTGTATCATTGTTTTAAACTATTTGAGCCATGTTTGAGGTTATGAAGAGGCTAAATCCCTAAATAAAACTTGGTAATTGCTATTTCTGTGATAAATTACCGATTTGAGCTATGATAGCACATATTGCACATGCCTACACTTTAGCATGTAATTAAACCAGTCCAGGAACATGAAACTTGATATTTTATCCATCATATACATGTGTTCTTGTATATTTGCTTCTGTGTGATATGATTGGATTGGATGCCTGTGAGCACGCGGGGCGGGTTGTGATACTATAGCACGTGAGTTGTTCGTGCGGATTCAGATATTGATACTATAGCACGTGAGTTGTCTGTGCAGCACGTGAGTTGTTCGTGCAGATCCGGATATTGATACTTTAGCATGTGAGTTGTCCGTGCGGATCCAGATATTGATACTATAGCACGTTAGTTGTCTGTGCAGTACATGAGCGTCCGTGCAGTTGATATTGATGTGAGCTCTAAGAGAGCTGGTTACTGTTATTGGATCGGGTTGCGCGCCGCAACGTGCTGATAGTTGGTTGATGCATTTCATCTTTGCATGCAAATCCCTTGGCTGATTACCTGATTTACTCGCATATCTTACTTATATGTTGGATTGTTGACTAAGCAGAACACTTAAGAAAAACAAGAATTGTGAGCATCAAAAATGGTTTTACCTGAGATTGTTCCTAATTTGACCATATACCTGTCCTATACTAGTTGGAAATATTGAACTGCACAGGTATTAGCGAGTATCATCTATAGTTCTTGCTTCTTTTATCTCGCCGAGGTTAGTTAGGATACTTATTGAGTACATGGGGTCGGTTGTACTCATACTATACTTATGCACCTTGCATGCAGATCTTTGTATTGATGTTGTTGTGTATGGCGGGAGCTGAATTTGGTACCTGCGTTCCGGTCATAGTTGCCTCTTGATCTTGGTCACTTTAGAATTTTAAATTTGTTCATGTATATTTTCAATAGATGATGTATTTATTTCATACCGTCTTCGTAAACTCTAAATCTTAGAAGCTCATAATTTGTACTACTAGTCCTTGAGAAATGTATAAAGATTTAGTTATTTTATTATTTATTTTTCTCGATAAATCTCATTAAATTGGATAGTTGTTAATTGGCTTACCTAGGGGGTTGTGTTAGGTGCCATCACGAATAGTTAGATTTTGGGTCGTGAACAAATGCCACATTCCTAGAAAAGAAAATGAAATGAGTAGTGAGGTTAAGAAGTTTGTAACCCTTTTTGCTAAAAGGGTACCCAAAAAATATAGAAGGGATTTCTCCTGCCTGGAACTTATCTCTGCGAAACTTAGGTGAAGTGGCAAAGCATAAACATCCAGAAGATTTCAGGTGATCAGAAAGTGGAGGGATGCCATGCAGTTTCTCATAAAGAGAAATGTTCTTTAAAACAACAGAGGCAGTCTGTTTATTAGATAAATGGCAGTTAGAACACAGTCACCCTATTATTTGAGGGGAAGGTTAGATTGAAAAAGAAGAGCCCTGGATATTTCCAATAAATGTTTGTGTTTCCTTTCAGCCACCCCATTCTGTTGAGGGGTGTGTGGAATAGTGGTCTGATGGAGAATGCCTTGGCTTGAGAAGAACTTGGTGGCTTCAGAACTGCCACCAAGTTCAAATGCATTGTCTGACCTAAAAGTTTGAACAGATGACTGAAAATAGACTTTGACCTAGACAGTAAAAGCTTTAAGGATAGAAAGAGCATTGCTCTTATAAGAGAGAAGGTGAGTCCAGGTAACTCTTGTATAATCATCAATCAAAGTTAAAAAAATATCTGAAGCCACTATAATTTCTAGTGTTATATGGACCCCAAATGTCAAATGTGGACTAATTAAAAAGGGGCAGAAAAGTGTATAACACTTTCAGGAAAAGGTAATCTCTGTTGTATTGCTAGTGGAAAAACAAGGCACTTAAAATTTTGCTTGGAAGATACTTTACCAGACAAGAAAGGGATAGTTTTCATTCTATGATAAGGTATGTGTCCTAATCTTTGATGCCAAAACAAGTCCAATTTATTAAGGCAATGTGATTGATTACAAGCATGAGTACTATTAACATGTGTAACACCATGGTTGGACTTATCAGATACTACTGAAATAGAATTTTCTAAAGTACTAGAAGAAGAAACAGACATAGAACTAGGTGGAACAGAGAAGAGGTCAACGTCTGGATTGAGATAGCATAGCCTGCCTGCAGTTTTACCAATTTCTAGTGGCCTCTTCATAGAAGGGACCTATAAAGAACAAATTATTTTGGTAAAAAGTGCTGAACAATCTAGCTGACAGATAAGCTGATGAACTGATATTAAATTGAAGTAGAAATATGGCACAAGAAGAACATGAAGTAAAATTATATCATGTCTAAGATACAGAGATCCAGTTGATATAACTTTAACTTTATATCCATTAGGTAAAGTGACAAGAAAAGGCTTGACTAATGGTTGAACATTAAAAAGAAGATATTTATGTGGGGTCGTGCGATTAGTAGTACATGTGTCTAAGATCCAAGGATTGACACTTAATTGGGAGGATGCACACATATGAGAACCCTCAGAATCTACAACATATTTACTGAACAAACCTGCAAAGTGTGCAAAATCAGAATGATCCATATTTGAGGCATCAGGTGTAGAAGTATTAGACATCTGAGCTTGTTGGAACAAGGTCAACTGGTGTTGATACTGCTCCTTGGTGAATCCATTGGTTGAGGTATCAAAATGTTGAGAAGTGGAAGTGACAGCAGTAGTAGGTGGACTTTCAGTCTGGACACAAGAAGCATACTTCTTACTCCTGGTGAATTTGAAATCAGCAGGAAACCAATGAAGTCTGTAGCTCTTGTCTACATGTGGCCAGGTTTCTTGCAGCACTTGCAAGAGACATTTGGAGTATTTTTCCTGGCCTCAAAGTTCACCTTTTGACTGAAATTCCTACTTGTGGTAGAAGTACCAAGAGACACTAAGAAAGAGGTGGCATCACCAGAGAATTTTGGAGTAGCAGAATGAGCTTATCTGTGACTCGCATCTTGTTGCAAGAGGCTATAAGCTTTGCTGATTGGTGGAAGGGGATTCATCAACATGATGGCGCTCTTGAAAGTTGTGTAGGAATCATTGAGGCCATTAAGAAATTGAATCAACTGTTGATCCTCTATGAATTTGGGCAATGCTCTACATGAACAAACAGGACCCATATATGATGAATTCAGCTCATCCCATGACTTCTCATTTTTTTGAAGTAAGAAGCTATATTAGAGGAGCCTTGAGTAGTAAAGCTGATCTCTCTTTGGATTTGGATGTATTTAGACCCATTTGACTGTCCAAACCTTTCATATATGTCTATCCAGACTTCCTTAGTAGTTTTAAAGCACATGACACTAACAACTATTTTCTTAGATACTGAATTAGTTATCCAGGCTTTGACCATATCATTACATCTTTCCTCATATGGATAATACGGAGAGTCATGAGTGGGTTGGTTGACTCTGCCATCTAATAGATTGAGTTTGTTCTTTGTAGAGAGGGAAGTAAGCATACTGCTACACCACAACACAAACCCACCACATTGAATGGTACAGGTACCAGAGTACTCTCGGGATTATTAGAAGGATGCATATAAATGGGATGTGAGGGATCCAAGGAAAATGAAGCAAACTCGTTAAAAGGTTAAGTAGAGTCAACATCATCTATAACACTACCCATTTTCAGCAGCAACTAAAACTAATACTAAGTAACTATAGCAGTGGGTTGAGTAATCAGAGATGCACACAAATCAAGTACATGCAATGAACAACAACAATGAAAAAAATATCAAAGCTTGTGAGTAGAAGTAGCAACGATACCGACCTTCTTCTGAAAACTCGAAGAAGTAAGGTTTAGTTCAGCCATGAACCCTAGGTAGAGAAATCCAGCAAAAACTTTCGAGAAACTTGAAGATTAGTGAAGATCCAAGCACGAACAGTCGATTAAAAGTGGAGATTGAAAGAAGCCCCAAAATTTCACGACTGTACTTGCAACATCGATGATCAGAATCAATCTTTGACGATTTCAAACAAGGTTACCATCGGAAGAAAGCTCGCGACAGGAAGAATCTATATTCCTGCTTTGATACCATGTTAGGTTAGAAGCTTGTCAGCTATGGCGGAATTGAAAGAAGAAAACCCTAGAAGGGTTGAGAGAAGAAAAGAGAGATGAGTGAGTCGGTCGACATGTAATTGACCAAAACTGACTTCATTATTATATTAAGTCTATTTATATTTACAGATGTAAAATGAGAAAAATAAATTATAAAGTATTTACAAAGCTGAAGTGTTTACATAGCTGAAATATAACAAGTTTGGCTAAGTATTTATAAGTGGGCCTTCTGCTTTCCTTTATCCGATTAGGCCTGTGTCGACTGGGCCTGAGATGTATCTGGGTTAACAGTATACAATTTTTTTCTCCAAGAAAGGAATTTGTCAAACATGGAGAGATCTATATTTTCCTTTTAGGAAAAGTAAAATCAATTATAGTGAATATTTTGCTCTTTCTTCAAGAAAAGTTTAATTCAAATATGATAAAAAAATCAGAGCAAATCCTAACATTCTATTATTTGTCTATACGCTTTTATATGGAGATTGTGCTAAAAAGTTGTACTCCCTCCGTCCTAATTTATGCGGTGTTGGTATAATTTTGTAAGTCCCCAAAGTTTAACATATGCTTTTTAAATATCTTAAATTGTTAATTATTGTAAATTCTAGTATTTTTTACATAGTTTTCAAATATATAATTTTTTTTTTTGAAAAACTTAAGATTAGTCAAAATTAATAAATTTGATTTTTGAAATTCCAATTATAATTAGGACAAAAGTGTAATATTTATTTAAAGGGAAAATGAATAAGTACCCCTCCCCTCTTCCCGATCTATAGTCGAATTTTCAACTACACACCTTATCTTTGCGGGGGTTCTATTACCCCCCTGGATTTTTTCACACGAAATAAAGATCATCCTAAAGTTAGACAACCCAACTCTTGGCAAGCTGTGAACTACTGCCACATGTATATTTAGTACTTTTTTTTTATTCTTTCTTCTTTCTTCTTTTCCTTTTTTCTTATTTCTTATGATTCTATTATTGTTTTCATTTTTTTTTTGTTTTTTCATTCTCTTTCTTTTTATTTTGGTCACTGGCGGCACAAAATGGTGGTCGTCGGAATTTCAAGGATTCCGTTTTTTCGACGCGAAGAAATTTTTTGATGACAGGTTTTTGTCCAAATCTGAGTGTGTTTTACTTTATATACGTATAATTTTTCTTGAAAGTGTGATTTATGTGTGGGAGGAAGAGAAAAAAAGAAAGAAAGAAAGAAAGAATATAAGCTGAAAAATGATGGTTTATATTTTAAAGACTCTATTTTTTCTGGTGTGAAAATTTTCCGGTGAGAGATAAAAAACGGTGAGCTCCTTGAAAATTTTTTGGTAGTAACCAATCAACCTTGTTCTCTTTTTTATCTAAATTTGATTAATTAAGAAAATAGAACTTCCCTCCCCCACCTCACTACCTAAAGCAGTGAAAGGACGAAGACCCTGATCGGAAAACGGTGAGCACAGCGAGAATATTTTTTGCAAATAGCAATCAAAACCTTCTTCTTTTTCAGTCTTTTCTTGTATACTTGATTAAATAAAACCCTTATTTAAAATTCGGCTTCAACAAATAAAACTTAAAGAATAAAATTTGAACTCGATCTCGCCGGAGAATATGGAGAATGCCGGAGTTAATTTTCAGTCAAGTCTATAAGTAATGAAACTGGAGGAAAGAAAAGGAAAAGAAAAAATAGAAAAATAGTATTTTATAAAAATTTTATAAAAATAAAATTTCAAAATTCTCTCTTTTTCTTACTCTCCCAAAGATGGTGACATACACTCTCTTCTGCTACATTAGCACTAAGAGTATGTTAATTCCATTAAAAAAATTTATCCCTGTAAAGATAAAATGTGTAGTTAAAAATCTGATTATAATAGGTGCTTATGCATTTTTCCTTTATTTAAATCTTGTTTAGTTACGTGAAGTACTAAAATTTGACAGAAGTACTCAAATTTGACACGACCGACGTTTCTTGTACACCACTGCCTTCTTAAAATCTACTACTTACTTGTCTTCACTGCAAAACTTCCCGAGACATAAAATAAGGTAATTTTCTCGTACCTCAGATTTCGTGGTTGTCGTTAATTACTGGATTTCTCAGAGCAACAACAACAACATCATCAATTGCTGTCCCTTTCTTGTCCCATGAAAGTTCAGAATCACTGCCCACAAAATTAATATATGAATACTCCAAAGGCTACCTGTTAAAACATTGCTGAAGATGAGGTGTGTTTCAAAATCTTGGCTTTCTTTCATCTCTAGTCCCTAATTCGTCAAAACCCATCTAAAGCTTTCAGTCAAGAACCAAGAATTTATAAGTCTTCTTTATACCAATTCTAATACTAAAAAAAATTCTTTACACTTGCTTTATACCAATTCGGCTGCCACTTTTATTATTCTTAAAAAAGAACACTGCAGCTGAATTATCATAAAAGATTCTCAATGGCCTTGAAATGGAATCGGTCCTAAGGCCGAAAATAAAGTTCTTCAACCATAACGCCTGTGATGTAGCTTCATAACATGCTATAAATTCAGATTTCATAGTGGATGTTGCAACAATTGTCTGCTTGACACTTCTCCAAGATACAACACCTCCAGCAAGAAGAAAAATGTATCCTGAAGTCATCCACCCAAATCAGAGTCTGAATATCCAATCACCTCCAATGAGTCAGAGTATTTGTATGTGAGCTTAAAATCCTTTGTTCCTTGCAAATATCTCAAACCCTTTTACCACCTCTCCAATGGGCAAGACAAGGGTTACTTTGATATCTGCCAAGCATTCCTACCTCAAAGGCAATATCATGTCTAGTACAGACTTGTGCATACATAAGGCTCCCAACAAGCGAAGCATAGGGAATGCCTTTCATTTTCTCCTTCTCCAATGCATTTTGTGAACTTTGACTCAATGAGAATTTGTCACCTTTAATTATGGGTGCTGCTATAGGTGAAAAGTTCTTCATCCCCGAATCTTTCCAGAATTCTTTCAATGTAGGCCTTTGAGACAGTCAAGTAATCTTTGGGATCTATCTCTGTGAATCTCTATGCCATTGACATAAGAGACTTCACCCATATCCTTCATCTCAAAATTCTGGATAAGGAACTATTTACTCTCGTGCAACAAACCCAAATCAATACTGCAAGCAAAATGGCATCCACATATAGGACTAGAAAAATATATTTGCTCCCACTTATCTTAAGGTATATGCACTGATCAATGATGTTCTCCATAAATCCAAATGAAGAAACAACATTATGAAATTTAATATACCATTGGCAGGAAGCCTGCTTTAGCCCATAAAATGGATTTATTCAACTTGCAAACAAGGTGACTTTTGTCCTTATCACAAAATCCTCCAGGATGACGCATGTATACCTCCTCTTCAAGATCTCCATTCAGGAAAGCAGTTTTCACACCCATTTGATGTAACTCTAAAACAAAATGAGCTACTAATGCCATGATTATTCTCAATAAATCCTTCTTTGATACTAGAGAGAAGGTTTCATGGTAATCAATGCCTTTCCTTTGAGTAAAACCTTTGACTACAAGCCTAACTTTATATCGTTTGCTATTACCAGATGTATTTCTTTTAGTTTTAAAGACCCTTTTGGAACCTATAGTAGAGGCTCCCTTTGGTAATTCGACGAGATCCCAGACTTTATTTTAGCCATAGATTCTAACTCTTCTTTCATGGCATCATACCAATGTGTGGAGTTTTCTCCACTCATGGCTTGTGAAAACGAGCATGGATCATCTTTTAGTCCAATATCATAATCAGACTCTTGGAGATATACAATATAGTCACTAGAAATTACTGATTTTCGAACTCCGAAAATTTTTTTTACTCCCACTGGTTCTGACACTTCTTCAGTGGATTTAGGTAAAGCGGGTTGATCTTAATGTGGCTCCTCAAGTGGTGGTGGCCCTTGAACTCATTCCTGTTCAGATAATTCATGAGAGTTTTTCTAAGCAACATTCAGGTTCCCAATATATAAAGGTACCACAAGTGGTTCCCTTATTTCTTCTAGTTCCACCTTTTGAGTCAAACCACTCCCACTTTCTTCATGCTCCTCAAGAAATTTAGCATTTCTAGCATAAAATCTAAATCCCTTGGAGTTAACCGTATAGCCTATAAAATAACCACTTTGTTCTTTCATCCAACTTCTTTAGTTGTGGGTTATAAACCCTCACTTCAGTTGGACATTCCCAAATGTGTAAACAATTTAAACTAGGTTTTTATCCTTTCCATAACTCAAATGGTGTCTTGGGGACAAAATTGGATGGAACCCTAATATACGCAACAGTTTTTAAGGCTTCACTCCATAAGGATAAAGGTAAATATGATCTGCTAATCATGCTTCTTACCATGTCCATTAATGTTCGGTTCCTTCTTTCTGCCACAACATTTTTGTTGTAGTGTTCTTTGCATGGTATATTGGGTAATTATACATTCACTTTCAAGGAACTCAGCAAAGGGACCCTTAGTTTATCCCTTATATGTGTATCTACCATAATATTCTTCACCCCTATCAGATCTTACAATTTTGATCTGAGCACCAGTTTGTTTCTCTATTTTTGTTTTGTAAGCTTTAAAAGCATCAAGTGCTTCTGATTTGTTAAACAAAAAATAGAGATACATATATCTTAAATAGTCATCAATAAATGAGATAAAATATCTCTCACCATTCAAGCAAGAGGTAGGAAAAGGTCCACAATTGTCTGTATGTATGATCTCAAGCAACTAAGAACTCCTTTTGGTACCTTTAGTTAATTTGTTGGTTTGCTTACCCTTTATGCAATCCACAAAGTCCTAAAGTCAGAAAAATAAAGAGCTTTTAGAACTCCATCATTGCCCAATCTTTTGACTCTATCAATAGAGATGTGTCCCAATCTCTTACCAAAGACTTGATGAGTTCTCATTGATAATACATCGCTTAGTGCCAATTTCTTTGTCATGAAAAGTTAAAAAATTGCATTCAAATGTGAGGTCTAGCTCAAGTTTATATTAATTTCCATTCAAACTTCCAAAACCAATAACTTTATTATATTTCAAAAGTTTCACAGAAGGATGATGAAAATTCAAAACATATCCACTAATTGATAGTCTTGAAAGAGAAATTAAATTTTTAGAATATTCTGGAACATAAAAAGTATTTTCCAAATCTAAGTAAAAATCATCCTTCAAAATGAGCCTATAAGTCCCTACGCCTTCCACACGTGAACGCGTCCTATTGCAAATAGACGTATTGTTCACTTCCTGTCGGCTTCCTCTGAGTTAGAAAGCCCTGCATGATTTTGGAAACGTGAATTGTAGCACCAAAATCAATCCATGTGTATTATCAGAAACGTCAGCAAAATTAGATTCATAACATACAAAGATAAAATTACTGTCACGACCCAAAACAACTATAGGCCGTGATGGTGCCCAATGTCGCCGTTAGGCAAGCCAACACTTAATTATTCATTTTATTATTTTTAAAGTCATGAAAAAAAGAGGTCAGTACATTAAAATAAATCGTAGTTACGTACAGTTTCGTTAAAATAATAAGTGAAAGTGTATCAATGTAAATCAATCCATAATAAATTCTAGGACACCCCCAAAACCCGGTGTCACAAGTGCATGAGCATCTACTAGAAAGTAAAATAACAATACAACATCTGTCTGGAATACAAGTTAGACAAGAGAATGTAAATAACTCTGATGGAGACTCTATATGCTGCAGCATGGAATGCAGCTCACTGTAAAGTCCCTGCAATAGCTGCGCCTTTGCGTCCCAAAGACCACCGGACATATATATATATATATATATATATATATGTATATGTATACCTACACAATAAGTGCAGCAGGTATAGCATAAGTACGTAAATCAAAGCGTACCCAGTAAGTATCCAGCCCAATCCCGGATAAGTAGTGACGAGGGGGTCGATATTGACACTTACTAGTAGTCCAATAAATCAAATATTTTAAGAAGTAAATAAATATGAGGCAGGGTAAATAAATGGTATAAACAAATATAGGTACATGGAACAATGCTCCTTTGAACAGTAAACTCAAACTCTCAATTATCGGTTACCTCCTCAACCGGAGTACATAAGTAAATTGGTACCCACCAGATAGGTCGTTAAAACTCAAATAAGAAAACTCACAGATATGATGGCTTCTTGTCAAATATTACGCACGACGCTGTCGAGGCGAACGACTCGATCCCATAAGAGTGTTTCATGAAGCTGCAGAGGCGAATGACCCGATCCCATAAGAATATGAGGTAATTGGCCTGATCCCAAAAGAATATGATACTGCCAAGGTGAACGGTTTGATCCCGTAAGAGTATGGTACTACCTCCATAAGAATATAATACTGTCAAGGCGAACGGCCCGACCCCATAAGAGTATGATACTGTCAAAGCGAACGGCCTGATCCCATAAGAATATGATACTGCCGAGGCGAACGTCCCGATCCTATAAGAGTGTGGTACAAAATCCTACCGAGCCAAACAACCAATCCCATTAGAATCGACTGGGTTATGAAATTTAAGGAAGCTTTTCGATGGAAACGCGCAACAGGGGAGCACAATTATCCCCGGCTAAATCAAGTAGCTCGTCAAATCTCTACAATAGCGGGTGTATCACTCTACGAAAGCCTAGTCTCATAGGCAAGGATAACTCAAATAGTACAATTAAGGCATGGCGTGAACCTAAGTCTACCCAGACAAATCAAGAAATCCTAGCATATGCACGAACACTCGTCACCTCATATGTGCGTAGCTCCCACAACATGTAGCACATAAGAATATAACACCTACGGGGTAAATTCGCCCCCACAGGGTTAGACATGAGACTTACCTCGCTCCGAAGTTTCATAATCGACTCCAATGCCTCTCTAACTCCTCGACTCAAAGCCAAATGATACGAAACTAGTCAAACAATGTGCAAATCAATCATAATATTCTCTGATGCTTACAATTAATTAATTTATAACAATTCCCAACTCCGCTAGAAAAGTCATAAAATCAACCCTTGGGCCCACGTGCCCGGATTCCAATTTTTTTTTAAGATAGACTTTACCCATAACATTACGAACTCAATTATATGATTTATTCCTAATTTCATTTCAAAAATCGTGGTCAAAATCCAAAAATACGATTTCTAGGTTTTTCTTCAAAAATCCCACAATTTTCCACAATTCCATATTAAGTCCTTATTGAATCCATGTAATTAACTTACAATATGTGGAAATTACTTACCTTGCAATAGATGATGAAAATCGTGCCTCCAAGAACTCCAAAAATCACCCAACCAAATGAAAATGTGAGAGAAATAGGCTATGTTCCGAAATGAAGTCTCAATAATAGCCTCAGATATCGCATTTGAGATATGAGGCTTGCAAATGCGATGACCGCAAATGCGAAAATGGCGTCGCAAATGCAAAGCCCAACCAACATTGTCTGCATCGCAAATGAGACAAAAGTCTCGCAAATGCAACAAAAGTCTCACAAATACGAGCTTAGTGACTTCGCAAAAGCGACAGTTTGTTCGCAAATGTGAACTCCCTTGCCCCAGCCCATCTTCGTAAAAGCGAGAATGATATCTCAAATGCGGCTATCGCAAATGTGATAAAAACCTCGCAATTGCAAGAACAGTGCACCAGAACAAGCTGAACCTCTACATGCTCCTTCGGAATGCGTCTAAAACTCATTCGAGCCCTCGGAGCTCCAAATCAAGCATCCACACAAGTCTAAAGATATAACGCGAACTTGGTCGCGTGATCAAAACACCAATATAACCTCTAGAATAATGAATCGAACACCAAAACGCATAAAAATCATAATGAACTTCTAAGAACTTCTAGAACTGCAACCAATCGTCCAAACCACATCAAATCAACTCCGAATGACACCAAATTTTGCTGGCAAGTTTGAAATGTCGAAACTGTCCTATTCCAAGTCCCGAACCCAAAATTCGAACCCGATAGCCTAAAAGTCAAACCATGGTAAAACTTAGATAGTTTTCTATTGTCCAGATAAATTTTAGGCGATCCGGATCCGAGAGCCTGGGCCCACGTAGAAGGTGTGGGCTATAGCACACGAAAATATGGGAATCGGGTTGAATTCTTATTTTTTTGCCCTAAAACGCTAAAAAAAAGGAACGGTCATGGCGGGTCGGTGACCAATGTTCCTTAGATCTTTTTCTATTGTCCAGATAAATTTTAGGCGGTCCGGGTCCAGAAGCCCCCGGCGCACGCGGAATGTCAAAAAATGAGGAACGATCATGGTAGGTTGGTGAACAATGTTCCTTAGGTTATTTTCTATTGTCCGGATAAATTTTAGGCGGTCGGGGTTTGGGGGCCCGGGCCCACATGCAAGGCGTGAGGTATAGCACACGACAATATAGGAATCGAGCGAAATTCTCGTTTTATTGCCCTAAAATCTAAGAAACATTGGTCACCGACCCGCCATGACCATTCCTCATTTTTTAGCGTTTTAGGGTCATAAAACGAGAATTCAATCCGATTCCCAAATTTTTGTGTGTTATAGCCCATGCCTTCCGCGTGGGCCCAAGCCCCTGGACCCGGACCGCCTAAAAATTATCTGGACAATACAAAACTATCTAAGAACATCGGTCACGGACCCGCCATAATTTTTCCTTATTTTTTTAGCGTTTTAGGACCATAAAACGAGAATTCGGCCCAATTTCCATATTTTCGTCTGCTGTAGCCCACGCCTTATGCATGGCCCAGGGTACCCGGACCTGGACCGCCTAAAATTTATCTGGACAATAGAAAAGACCTAAGGAACATTGGTCACCAACCCTCCATGACCATTCCTCATTTTTTGGCATTTTAGGCAATAAAACGAGAATTTGGCCCGATTCCCTTATTTCGTGTGCAATAGACCATGCCTTCCGCGTGGGCCTGGGCTTGGACCGCCTAAACTTTATCCGGACCATCGAAAACGTCCAAAAAACCATTAGTCACCGACCCACCATGTCCGTTCCTCATTGTTTTGGCACTTTAGGGCTATAAAACGAGAATTCTGCCCGATTTTTATTTTTTCGTGTGCTATAGCCCACGCCATCTGCGTGGGTCTGGGTTCGCTAGACCGTTTAAAATTTATCTGGACAATAGAAAACAACCTAAGGAACATTGTTTACCAACCTGCCCATGACCGTTCCTCATTATTTTCATTTTAGGACCATAAAACGAGTCCAGATTTCTATATTTTCGTATGCTATAGTGCACGCCTTCCTCGTGGGTTGGGGCATCGAGACTCGGACCGCCTAAAATTTATCCGGTCCATCAAAAACGACATAAAGAACATTGGTCATCGACCCGCCATGATCGTTCCTCATTTTTTAGCATTTTAGGGCAATAAAACGAGAATTCGACCCGATTCCCATATTTTCATGTGCTATAGCCCATGCCTTCAGCGTGGTCTCGAGCCCCTAAACCTGGACTGCTTAAAATTTATCCGGACAATAGAAAATGACCTAAGGAACATTGTTCACTGACCCACTATGACCGTTTCTTATTTTTTGGTATTTTAGGACAATAAAACAAAAATTCGGCCTGATTCCCATATTTTCGTGTGGTATAGTACATGCCTTCCACGTGGGCCGGGGCCCCCAGACTTGGTCAGCCTAAAATTTATCTAGACAATAGAAAACGTTCTAAGGAAAATATGTCACCGACTCGCCATGGCCGTTCCTCAATTTTTAACATTTTAGGGCCATAAAACGAGAACTCGACCCAATTTCTATATTTTCGTGTGTCCACGCCTTCCGCGTGGGCCTGGGCCCCCAGATCCGGACCACCTAAAATTTATCCGGTCTATCACAAGCAACCTAAAAAATATTGGTCACTGACTCACCTTGACTTACTCATTGTTTGGCATTTTAGGCAATAAAATGAGAATTCGGCCCGATTCCCATATTTTCATGTGCCATAGCGCACGCCTTCCGCGTGGGCCGGGGGCTTCCGGACCTGGACCGCCTAAAATTTATTTGGACAATAGAAAATGATCTAAGGAACATTGGTCACCAGCCCGCCATGACCGTTCCTCATTTTTAGCGTTTTAGGGCCATAAAATGAGAATTCAACCCGATTCCCATATTTTCATATGTTATAGCCTACGCCTTCTGCATGGGCCCAGGCCCCTGACCCGGATCGCCTAAAATTTATCTAGACAATAGAAAACTATCTAAGAAACATTGTTCACCGATACTCCATAATCGTTTCTTTATATTTTAGCGTTTTAGGGCCATAAAATGAGAATTCGACCGGATTCCCATATTTTCATGTGTTATAGGCCACGCCTTTCGCGTGGGCCCAGGGTCCCAGGACCCAGACCGCCTAAAATTTATCTGGACAATAAAAAACAACCTGAGGAATATTTCTCACCGACCCCCCATGACCATTCCTCATTTTTTGGTATTTTAGGTAATAAAATGAGAATCTCGCCTGATTCCCCTATTTACGTGTGCTATAGCCCACGCCTTCTGCGTGGGAGTGGATCGCCTAAAATTTATCTGGACCATAATGAACGACCTAAAAACCATTAGGAACTGACCCACCATGACCGTTCCTCATTGTTTTGGCACTTTAGGGTAATAAAACGAGAATTCAGACCGATTCCCACTTTACGTGTGCTATAGCTCACGCCTTCCGTTTGGGCGCAAGCCCCCTAACCCCGACCGCCTAAAATTTATCCGGACAATATAAAACGACCTAAAGAACATTGTTCACTAACCCGCCATGATCGTTCCTCATTTTTTAACATTTTCGAGAACTCGGCCCGATTTCCATATTTTCGTGTGCTATAGCGCATGCCTTCCACGTGGGTCGGGGTCTTCCGAAATCGGACTACCTAAAATTTATCTGGACAATAGAAAACGATCTAAGAAATATTGGTCACCGACTCACCATGACCGTTCCTTATGTTTTAGCGTTTCAGGGCCATAAAACGAGAATTCATCCCGATTCCCATATTTTTGTGTGCTATAGCCCACGCCTTCCGAGTGGCCCAAGCCCCCGGATCCGGACAGCCTACTATTAATCCGGACAATAGGAAACATCCTAAGGAAGATTAGTCACCGACCCGCCATGATCGTTACTCATTTTGTTTCATTTTAGAGCCATAAAATGAGAACTCGGCTCGATTCCTAAATTTTCTTGTGCTATAGCGCACGCCTTCCGCGTGAGCCGGGGGCTTTTGGACCCGGACCGCCTAATATTTATCTGGACACTAGAAAACGAGCTAAGTAACATTGGTCACTGACCCACCATAATCGTTCCTTATTGTTTAGCGTTTTAGAGCCATAAAATGAGAATATGACCCGATTCCCATATTTTCGTGTGCTATAGCCCATGTCTTCCGCGTTGGCCCAGGGTCCCCAGACCTGGACCGCCTAAAATCTATCCGAAAAATAGAAAAAGACCTAAGGAACATTGGTCACGGACCTTTCATGATCGTTCCTCATTTTTTGGCAATGTGTGCTATTGCCACGCCATCCGTGCGGGCCCGAGCCCCCAGACCTCGACCGTCTAAAATTTATTCGGACAATAAAATATGACCTAAGGAACATTGTTCACCAACCCGCCATGACCGTTCCTCATTTTTTGACATCTTAGGGCAATAAAATGAGAAGTCGGCCGATTTTCATATTTTCGTGTTCTATAAAGCACGTCTTGCACGTGGACCGGGGGCTTCCGAACCCGGACCGCCTAAAATTTATCTGGACAATAGAAAACGATCTAAGAAACATTGGTCACTGACCCTCCATGACCGTTCCTTATTTTTTTAGTGTTTTAGGGCCATAAAATAAGAATTCAACCTGATTCCCAAATTTTTGTGTGTTATAGCCCACTCATTCCGCGTGGGCCCAGGCCCCCGGAGCCGGACCGCCTAAAATTTATCTGGACAATAGAAAACTATCTAAAAAATATATGTGTAAACTGATCCCAAGTCAAGGGAGGTAAACCTGCTGGCCTACTAAGAAGATAAGCCTGCCACCATCTACGGGTCTTGCCCTCAAACTGAAAAGTGGTGAAGTCCACCCCATTAGACTCCAATATCCCCATGTTCTAGAGCCTATCCCTGCACTAGTCAATGAAATCCTAGGATCCTCTGACCGCTCACCCCCAATGGTAGGGGTGAAGCCTAGTCCATCTGTCCAGCCGCTTTTGCTGATCATTGGTCGCGACTGGTACAGCCGCTGCAATAGGTTGGGCCCCGCCCGCAGGTAGTGTGCCTGGGGTATAATAAACAGCGGTGACATGCCCTGGAGCCTGAGTAGTAGGGGTCTGTGCTCCACCTCCTTCCTGAGATGTCGCAAGGTCCGCTGGAAATAAACCATCCTGCATCATAGAATCCATGAACCGCAGCATTTTGTCCGTGACCTCCTGGAATCCCGGCGTAGTCATGAAATCTGCTGGAGCTGGCATACCTGCAGGCGCCTCATCCTGCTCCTGAAAAATAGGATCCTCTACTAGATCCACTGGTGGTGCAAGGAGCAACCCTAAGGCCCCCTCGTCCTCTGACTGGAGCCGGAGCCCTCTCCCGACCTCTGCCTCGGCCTCTAGCAATGGGGGGAGCAACCCCTCGTCCGCCTGGTATGTTCGCCGCGTGCGTCCTCACCATCTGTGAGAGATCAATAGAAAGACACTTATCATAACATCGTCTGCACGATAGGAGATGAAGAAAGAGAAGTTTCCTAACACCCTAGAACCTCTCAAAGATAAGTACGGACGTCTCCGCACTGATCTGTAAGACTCTATTAGGACTGCTCATGACTCGTGACACTTATGTGAACCTAGCTCTGATAAAAAGCTGTCACGATACAATTCTATACTAGGTCGAGACTGCACCTAACGCCACCACTAGGCAAGCACACAAGCGAATCTACCAATTATTTATTCCCTTTTTTAGCATAGTTTAAATTACACCAAATTTCATGCAACAATGATCAGTCTTTTTTAAAAAGTTTCAACATAAAATATATAGTCTTCTGTGATAAGAGCGACGAGTACAACAGTAGAAAAGTGCTACAAATCTCCAAAACTCAGTGCCACAAGTACATGAGCAATCTAATAAATATACAAACCACTAAGACTAATGTCTGAAAGTAGTAGACAGAAATAGTAAATAATATAGAAGGAGAACCCGGCGCTGCGAATCGTAGCACGGCAAACAGCTCACCCCTAAGACTCCGCAACAGATCGGCTACGCATCCGTGCGACCACTGGTGGAACCTATCACAGTACCTGCACATCAGTGCAGAAGTGTAGCGTGAGTACGAAGAAAAACACGTACCCAGTAAGTATCTAGTCTAACCTCGAAGAAGTAGTGATGAGGGCTGACACTTATTAGAGATCGATAATAATAATAAACATGCATAAAGTAGACATGGTGAACGTTCAACAAATATCAATGAAACAAATAAAAATAACTACAATAAATGTAACAGGAATCTATAACACATCACCAATATCTCATAACGGGCCAGGAAGACCCTATCTCAATTATGTCCCAAACTGGAACCCGTTTCGAATATTAAGCACGAAGTTGCCGAGGTGAACGACCCGATCCCATAAGAGTAGTGGTACTGTCGAGGCGAACGGCCCGATCCCATAAGAGTAGTGGTACTGTCGAGGCGAACGGCCCGATCCCATATGAATTTGGTGCTGCCGAGGCGAATCCCGATCCCTTAAGAGTAGTGGTACTACTGAGGTGAACGGCCCGATCCCATAAGAATAGTGGTACTGTTGTCACGACCCCAAATCTCCCTCCCTCGGGAGTCGTGATGGCGCCTACTAATGGGAGCTAGGCCAGCCGATAATTAAACTCATTAATTACATTAACATTCATACTTAATTGCTCGCAAAATCATAAACATAAATAATGTTAACATGTGGAAATATTATATATACATCGCCTTCCCTTTACAAAAATCTACCCAAGAACTGGTGTCACAGTGTTCACAGACAGTCTAAGAGTTACTACACACAAAGGTCTTGAAAGAAATATCCAAAATGCTATTTCCGAACTACATGGAAATAGAGACAAAAGTATGGGCAGATAACGTCAAGAGCTGCGAACGGCTGCAGTCCTACCTTGAGTCGCCTGGAAGGTCGCGCCAAAATCTGAAAGTCCGCCTTACTTACTGTCCGACACCTGCTGCGCCGGTATCTGCACAAAAGTGCAGAGTGTAGTATCAGCACAACCGACCCCATGT
>MCJB01016580.1:68618-114572 GCA_002018475.1 Nicotiana obtusifolia
ACTTTAATCTTCTTCTCAAAAGCCCCAAATATTTTCAAGATAGTGTAACCCCTTTTTATTTGCAAGATTAATCAGATAATCTTCTTTGCATGTGTGTTTTGGGGTTGATTTCTAGTGATTCTTTATGTTTGTAATTGCTATCTCTCGTGGGTATAGAGTATTATGTTTCAGATGCACCCAAATGGACCCTAGGTCCTATTTATTGTGGGTTAAAAAGTCGGGCAAAAGTACTCAATCAGAGCCATTTCGCGACACCAATGTGGGATTCGCGGTTTGCTTTTCTCACATGCGAACCGCTTTTCCCATCGCGGATTGAGCAAAAAGGTTGGCCAAGGTTCTGTCCAATTTCGCGATGCCCAGGTGCATTTCGCGGTTCACATTTTCAACATGCGGACCGCTTTTCTCGTCGCGAAATAGCCCCTCATGTTCTGCCCGTGTTCGCGACCCCTCATGTCAATTTTGCGGTTCGCTTTCTCAACATGTGAACCGCTTTTTGACCGCGTTTTCCACCTTAAGCCACTGCTCCACTTTGCGATGGGTTTGGGGAGTTTCGCGATTCGCTTATCCAAAAAGCGAATCGCTTTTTGGCCGCGAAACTCATCCCTCATCTGCTCTCTTTTTTCTTCTTTTACAAAATTAAGCCTAACTTTTTCACACGGGGTTCGATTTGAACAATTCTTTTTGCCACGGCTCCGTAATTTCAATACGGAGCTAATTCTCCAAACAAAATCGAATTTGGAGGTCGTTTACTAACTCTAATCTCAATTAAACCATAAACACACTGTTTGTCGCTTCATGAAGCGACGAACTAAGTCCCGTTAACGATCTGAAATCCATCCGGGACCCTCGGGACTTCATCTGAACATGCACGCATGTTCCATAATCTCATTTAAACTTGTTCCAATCATTGTAACACTAAACGAACGTCGATTTATTGGATTTGCATTGAAAGAAATTCTATGAACTTCAAGGATCCTCAATTCGGTCCTTCGATCCGAACCCGACCAAACGGAGTCCGAATGGTCTGAAAATTTGCACGCAAGTCCAAAATTACATAAGGAACCTACAACAATTGGAATTTCATTCCGACTTCCGGATCAAAATTCGACCTATCAACCGGTAATCCGAACTTCCTCGACTCAAGTCTATTATTGTTCGAGGTCTATCAAATATATTCCGGTCACTCGTCTAAGTCATATATTCCCTCCCGAAGCTAGTCGAGTCGTCGGATTTCAAATCCGAGCCTTCTAACTCAAAAGTCAATCTCGTGGTTGACTTTAGCGACTTAGACTTTCTTAAATGAGACCATGTGTCTCATTTCTTTTTAATTCACTTCAAGTACATTTTACTCGATTTAAATCTCACACTACATAATAAATGGAATAATTCGGGGCAATAAAGTGAGTCATCACAACTGTTGAGGCGAACATCCCGATCCCATAAGAATAGTGGTAATGCCGAGGCAAACGACCCGATCCTATTAGAATAGAGATGTTTACCTCGATCGCGAAAGTACTTGCGACGTGAGAGGACGGCGATTTTCATAGGTGTAAATCATTCCTCAAATTTTTCCAACAGAAGAAGGCTACATTTATAATCACAACTTTAATTCCCTAGTCTCAACTCCATTCAAGACAGTCAATACGCAAGATCATCACAACAGTACAATTAAAACATAGTGTGGATCTAAGTCTACCCAGACATATCATAGATTATAGCTACGCACGGACTCTCGTCACCCCGTGCGTACATAGCTCCCCACACAAGAAACACACAACAAAATACACTTAAGGGGATGAGTTCCCTCTTACAAGGTTAGGCAAGAGACTTATCTCGCTTCAAAGCCCACTTCCGAACCACAAATTCATTCTAAAGCCTCAAGTCGGTGCCGAACAATCCGAAACTAACCAAATATTATGAGAATTAATCAATATATGCTCAAAAGCTCATGATTTTGCTATTAGAGTAATTTTCTAACCCAAATTAGAAGATTCTAAAAACTCGCTGCCGGGCCCACGTGCCTGGATTTTGGAAATTTCGAAGATAATCATTACCCATAGCCTCACGAACTCAAATATATAATTTTCACTCAATTCCATAACCAATTTTGTAGTCAAATTCTATTTTTACCAAAACCCTAGGTTCTTCATGAACCCCACAAGTTTTCACAATCTTTCCATGTTAATCTACCTAAAACCTGCATAATTAGCTTGAAAATGGGTGGAAGTTACATACCTTAGGATATTGATGAAAACATCCCTCCAATGAGCTCTCAAAATCTTCCAAGACCAAGTGATACCCTGAGGAAAAAGATTTAAGTCTCGGATTAAAAACCCCTTTGCCTCCAGCGATTATCGCCCCTGCGACAACACTGTCGCATCTGGGGCTCCGCTTCTACGAACAATTCTTCGCAGGTGCGGAACTTGCCTAGGCCTGCCATTCTCACTTCTGCGGGCAAAGCCTCGCTTCTGCGAGCCTGCTTTTTAGGAAAAAGGGTTGCACCTGCGAACCCAAGCTGGTTGGGCCCCCTCTGCTTCTGCGATCGCCTTCCTCGCACCTGCGAGTTCACAGGTGCGGTATCTTCTCCGCTCCTGCGACCACCGCGCCAGCCCATATATGCAGTCAATGGCTTGCATCTAAGAGCTCGCACCTGCGGCTGGTCTCTCGTAGGTGCGAACGCACCAGAACTGCTGCTGCTTCATCAATGATCTCAAGTCCAAACAAGTTCCGCACATCGTTGCACCAAAGGCCCCTGGGGCCTCGCCCAAACATGCCAACAAGTTTGTAAACATAAAACAGACTTGCTCAAACCCTCGGAAAGCGTAAAACAATATCAAAAATAAGAATTGCACCCAAACTAAATTAAATCAACTCATGAACTTCGAGTTCTTCCAACTTACTCTGAATGAGCCGAAACACACCTAAACTACTCGGAATGACACTGAATTTTGCGTGCAAGCCACCAATCGCCATACGGGACAATTCCCAGGCTTGAAATCCCTAACAGACCTCGATAACAGCAAAACGTACTTAAAACCAAATTCGAAGAACTTGAAAACCTTCAATGCGCCAACTTTCAACATTAAGCGCCAAAACGCTAACGGGTCAACCAAAACCCGATCTGAACATGCGCCCAAGTCTAAAATCATCATATGAACCTACTGGAACCTCCGAATCTCGATTCCGGGGTCGTTTAATAAAAATGTTGACCCAAGTCAAACTTATCCATTTTAAGCCATTATTAAGGAACTAAGTGTTCCAATTTCAACCCGAACCCTTCCAAAATAGAGCTAACTATCCCCGCAAGTCATAAAACAACAAAAGCACATACGGGGAGTCTTAATTAGGGAAGCGGGGATCTAGAAAGCAAAACAACTGGTTGTGTCGTTATAGTATCTATTGCGTTTGTATTCATAATCTAAATCAAAATACAATTGTCTTTAGTGTCATTCAAATCAAATATAAATAATAACTAATCATTACTTACTCACCCGCTTTTGGAACCAATCAACAACCTCTTTATTAACTCTGCTCTCTGTCTTAGCAGACGATGGTCTTCTTCTTGAACTCCTCCTTATGTACTGTCTAAATTCGCAATATGAAATAATTACATTAACGTTAAAGAACATGACTAGCCTACTTCAAACATTACAATGATAAAGAATATAAAGTTTGTGTGAGTTACTCACTCCACAAATGGCGTGACAATTGCACAGTTGAGAAGCACATATCGATGAGCTTGTAGTTTCTGCATATGAGTTAAAGGGAACGTAACCGAAGCTGATGCAGGTTTACCTAATAGAGGAAAGATAGAGGACCTTCCAGAAGACTCACTGACATTTGGGCCATCACGAACACGCCTAGGTCTATTGAATCTTGTCTCAATATCCTCAATATACTGAGAACAAAAGGTAAGAGACTCTTCACCTAAGTAACCCTCAACTATAGAACCCTCTGGTTGTGCTTTATTTCATACAAATGACTTATAATGGCCTAATTACCTACAAAATTAATAGGAAATACGTGTACAAACTATTTAAAATGAAAAGAATACAAGCATATTCAAATTACAAATGTTAATGTTTTACCTCTCTATAGGATACATGTTTCGGTGATGCACTGGACCTCCCAGTTTTGCTTCTTCTACTAGATGGACATACAAATGAACCATTACTGTAAATAATGGAGGATATGGTATCTCTAGGTGGCAAAGTATGCTTTCAATGTGCTCTTGGAGCTTATCAAGCTCCAAAAGATTCAAGGTTTTGCTAGAAAGGGCAAGAAAAAATGAGCAAAAGTCCACCAAACTGCAACTACATGGTCTAGCAACATATTGCGGATTGCCAATGGTAGTAATTGCTCTATAATAATATGGAAATCATGAATTTCTAATCAAAAAATCATTTTTTGTACCAAATCAACACATCTGAATATGTTACTTGAGTAGCGATCTGGTACTTTAATATTCTTCAAAGTTATAAGGAACAACTTTTTAGTGTCTAGCTTCTTTTTGTTATCAGTCACAAGTAAAACACAGCAAGATGATATTTTCCACTATCATCCGCCCAAAGATCACGCCTTATGTCCAATTCTCTTAGATCCTTTCGGTCGTTAATATTATCTTTTGATTTTGATTTATCATGGAGCAACGTATATATGATATTGTCACGTATATTCTTTTTGATATGCATAAAGTCTAGATTATGACGCAACAAGTTAGATTTCCAATAAGAAAGTTCAAAAAATATGCTCAGCAGTCTTACAACACATAAATAATCTTTGTAACCTTGGTTTTAATAGAAAGTAACATAGAACCTTTGCAACTTGCTTTTTCTTCGTGTTAGGATTCCATTTAGATGTACCACAATGCTTACATGCTTCCAATTCTGAGTCACCTTCCCAGTATAACATACAATTATTTGGACCTACAGGTATTTTGATGTAGTCAAGGCCAAGTTTTCTAATATTTTTTTTGGCCTCATAAAAGGAAGGAGGTAACTTTGCATCTTCAAATGCATCTCTCAACAAATCTAGTAACATAGTCATTGCCTTGTCACTTAATCCAAAATAGACCTTTATATGATAAAATTTTATTAAAAACTCTAGCTTTGTGTACTTGCACCTTTCATACAGTGTTTCACTTCCATCTTTGAGAAAATTATGAAAGTCACCAGAATCCTCCCTATGCCCCTCATTTGATATTTCATTTGAACCCAATGGTTAAGATATCCCTATATCAGCCGCTTGGTGCCTATTGTGCCCAAATGCATCGTTGATCATCGTTTATATTGGACTTTTTGGGTGAAACATCTCTTGCATAACATCTCTATCTCTAGAACGCTCTACTACTTGTTTCTTACAATGAAAATTCCAAATAACATAATTTTGAGGGAATGCCTTGAGAAATCAAATGATCCTACACCATTTTTCTAGTTTTTCACTTGCCAAAACTATATTTAGGACATAGACATCTGATTGTATCTTTCACAGCCGTATTCTTAAACGCAAAAATCAAGAAATTTATCCAAACCAAGAAAGTATTCGTTTGTGTTCCGTGGATTTCCAATCAATGATTTATCCATTAGAAAGTAATAAATAAATTAACATGAATCGATTAGAATATACCTCCAAAAGCAATCATCAAAGTCTATGAGTATCTTCATATTTGTCTAAACTTCCAATCTACTCCAAGAATGCCAAATTGTAACGATCCGATCGGTCTTTTGAGCTCTAGCGTGTCGTTCGGCGGTTTAAGGCCTCGAATAGTTTCACTTCATGTTCTATGACTTGTACGTGTGGTCAGAATTAAATTTCGAGAAGTTTGGAGTTGATTCAGATGAAAAATTCTAAATTCGAAAGCTTTAAGTTGGAAGAGTTGACTAAGGTTTATCTTTTGAGTAAATAACCTCGGAATTGAGATTTGAAGGTTCCAATCGGTAAGTATGATAATTTCGGACTTGTGCGTATGTTCCGGTTGAATATCGGGTGATCGGGGAGCATTTCGACGCCTAATATGAAAAGTTGGAATTTTAAAGGTTTTAGAATTTTTTAAGTTTGGTTTGAAGTGGACTTTGGTGTTATCGATGTCCATTTGAGGTTCCGAGCCTTGGAATAGGCTTGTATCGTGGTTTGTGACTTGCACAAAAAATTTAACGTCATTCCGAGATGTTTAAGTGTAATTCGTATGCGTTCGGCGAAGTTTCAATGTTTGAAAGTTTAAAAAAGGTTCTGATCGTCGATTCATTGTTTTGATATTGATTGGTATGATTTGAGGCCTCGAGCAGGTCTTTGTTGTGTTATGAAACTGTTTGGTGTGATTGGACGAGGTCTCATGGGCATCGGGTGTGATTTGGAATGGTTTCAGACCATTTTTCCTTGTTTTGCAACTGCTGGTGCTGGTGTTGTTCTTCGCGAAAGTGAAGGGTCTCACGCGTACATGAAGAAGGATTTTGGGCTTCTGGATTTTCGTTCATCGCAAACGCAACACATGGGTCGCGCACGCGGAAGAGAACCTGGAGCAGCCTACGCAAACGCGACGTGGAGGTCGTGAATGCGAAGAGGTAAGGGGAGCTGGGGCCTGGAAGTGTTAAGCCTTTGACAATGCGGCTGTGTGACTGCGAATGCGAAGCATCAGGACATGGAGGCATTGCGAACGCGGTGTAGGCGATGCGGACGCAAAGAAGAGTTTTTTGGGGCAGTGGCATTTGGCCTTCGCGATCGCGAAGAAGGAAGTTGCTAGGCAGACTTGTTTTATTACGGGTTTTGATTCATTTCTTCTACTTCTCACATGGCTTGAGAGATTTATGAAGCTCTTCAAAGGGAGACTTTCATCATTTATTGAAAGGTAAGTAAGTCCCCACATTATGGTAGTGAAATACATGGATTATATGTGGATTTAAACATGAAAATTAGTAGAAATTGTGAGATTTTGAAAGAAAACTAAAAATTGGTATTTTTGGACTTTTACCACGAAAGTGGACATGGAATTAGGAATAAATTGTATATTTGAGTTCGTGGTGTTAAAGATAATGATTATCTTCAAGAATTTTAAGAATCCGAGCACATGGGCCCGATGGTTGACTTTGTTGACTTTTCGAGCGGAGTATATTTGATTGATTTGCACCTTGTTTGACTAGTTTCGGGTCGTTGGCTTTGAATTGAGGAGTTAAAGAGGCGCTGGAGCCAGTTATGAAATTTCGGAGCAAGGTAAGTCTCCTGTCTAACCCTGTGAGGGAGAATTTACCCCATAAGTGTTATGTGCTACATGTTGTGGGAGCTACGCACATATGAGGTGACAGGTGTACGCGCGTATGCTAGAATTCCTGATTATGTCGAGGTAGAATTAGGTTTACGCCATGCTATAATTGTACTGTTTGAGTTATCTTTGCTCATTTGATTCCATTATTTCTTACGAATTGAGACTAGACTAGCATAAAGTGATAGACTCACTATTGTAGAGATGTGACGAACTACTTGATAATCCGCGGAATAATTGTGCTTCCCTTATGAATTTTTCTCACGTTATGCGTATTCATTGCAAAGTTTTTTTTTAAAATTTCATAATTCACACATATATTCTTGAGTGGAGTCAAGGACCCGTTAAAGCTTCTTACTCTATGGGAGCGAGCCGTTCGCCTCGGAAGTATGATAGATGTATCTATGGTTCATGCCACCCGATCCTCGAGAGTGTACAAATTATTAGGGCTCGGGATGAACGCTTCGACAGTATCATATTCTTATCGGATTGGGTCGTTCGCCTGGGCAGCGTCATGCGTAATATTTGACCAAAACTAGCGTATCCGTGTGTTTTTCCTGATTTGAGTTGTAACGACCTATATGGTGAGGTCCATTTCACATATACTCCGGTTGAGGAGGTAACCGACATTGAGAGCTTGAATTTACTATTTAGAGGAGGATTGTAACACGTACCTAATTTGTTCATATTTTTATTACCCTGCCATATATTTGTTTACTTACTATATTTGATTTATTAGACAACTAGCAAGTGTCGATGTTGCCCCCTCGTTACTACTTCTTCGGGGTTAGCCTAGATACTTATAAGGTACGCATTAATTTACGTACTCATGCTACACTTGCTGCACTTATTGTGAAGGTGTGTGTGTGTGTGTATGTCTGGTGGTCTTTTGGGCGCAAAGGCGCGGCTGTTGCTGTGACTTTATCCGCATCATACAGAGTCTCCATCAGAATCATTTATATTCTCCTGTCTAACTTGTATTCAAGATAGATATTGTATTTTATTATATTCCTAGTAGATGCTCATGCACTTGTGACACCAGATTTTTGGGGTTGTTCTAGAAACTGTTTATGGATTGTTTTACATTGGCACATTTTTTCCTTATATTTTCATTAAATTGTAAGTAACTACGATTTATTTTTTATGTACTGGCCTCTCTATTTAAATAAGAAATATGATTTTAAAAATAATAGAAATGAATAATTAACTATTGGCTAGCCTAATGGTGACGTTGGACCCTATCACGGCCTATAGTGGATTTTGGATCGTGACAGCTTGGTATCAGAGCTCTAGGTTCACTTAGGTCTCACGATTCATGAGCAAGTCTAGTAGAGCCTTGCAAATCAGTACGGAGACATCTGTACTTATCTTTAAGGGCTACAAGGCTGTTAGGCGCACTTCCCTTCTTGATTCCTCATCGTGCGATTTGATTCCATTGAAGCTTATGCCTTCATTTCCTTCCTAATTAATCCTATGCGACATGGAGCACTTGTTATCAATTGGGCATCGAGGAGTTGTAATGGTACTGTAGATGTGGTGCAGGGTGTTTCTCCCTGCGTATTTGATTGCCTACGGTTTCGCAGCTATGCATGGTGTATTATGATGTTCATGAGTGGTTATCGCGCAGTGTTGGTGTAAATGGTAAGGTGCTTATTTATGTGCCACGACAATGAATGACTCAAAAGGAGTACTACTCGGTCCATGGTTTAGAGGCTGGGCATTTAATTCCAGTGGAGGAGAGGCAATCAGACTATGGATGTTTAGGCTTTGGTTGATGGAGTAACGAGACTTGATATTTTCGAGCGTTGTGGAATTCTCATTTGTGATATGGTGGCATCGTCCTTGTTTGAACGCATTAAGGTTCGCCGATGTTATGGTTTTCTTGGATTTGCCCTCGGGGCAGGGTGTTGAGAAATGGTGCATGAGAAATGATTGCCAGAGATGGCGGTGTGTAACGGTTTCAGAATCAAATCAGTGTTTCTAATGCCGATGGCTCGAGAAAGATGATCTTCGAAGAGGCTTAGAGTTGGTCGCAATTTATTTGTTTCAGGTGCTACAGAGTCGGGTTTTGATTTGAGGCAGCATTTAGGTAGTGAAGGATGAGGAAGGACATGGTGGGAGGTGTCACGCGGTGGTTGGATTGCTAGTAGGTCAAGTATGAAAAGCAGAAGTCGAGAAGGTTCTTAAAGGGGGTGGTTTAACCGAAGTGGGAGTGGTAGGGTAGCATATGGATTCTGTGGTAGGGTAGCCACATGACTTGAGAAAAGTTTAGAGCGATTTGGGAATCATGGTGGACAGTGACTAGGTCTGCGAATTTTACTTGGATTGGTGGATACTATGCTGAGAAAGGTTGAATATGACGGAAAGAGGTTTGCTTGGAGTGTTTAGGGGTGTAAGAGCTTGATTATCGTTATGGGAGAGACGACGTGACTTCGAGTTTGGAGTGTATTGTTGGACTTTCAATTGATGTCGATGGGGATTGAACAGACTTGTACAGTTAGTGGAAGAGCATGGGCTCCGGAGGGTTTACTGATTTCATGGTAGTTGTACCCAGTGCAGCATCGTTGGAAGATGTCGGTATGGAATTTCATAGGAGGGTTATCTCCTGTGAGCAGGTTAGCGATTGCGTGATTTTGATGAAGTTTCTACAAAGAGTTCTACTTACTACCCGACAAGAGGTCGAATATGCGATTATGGCTAATAACTCGGGATTTTCATGAAATAGTTTAACAAGAGATTACGAGAAATTTTGGCGGGTTAGCGGTGCGAGATCATGGTAATTGAGAAAGAGGAATCTTTGCGGTTTCTAGATTTATGTGATTGTAGCTTAAAGCTAAGTGGGGGAGCCCACCGTCTACGATTGGATTGTGTGGTTGTGTGCCTGTACGTTTTCTGGTTATTCGTGCCTTGGTGAATTATTTATGACTAAGAAAAGAATACATCAGGGGTAATTTGAGCAAAGAACTTGATGAATGTGTGCTCTATTTGGCTTTATCGATTCCTGTGCAGGTTTTGGGAAGACTCAGAGTTTATGCTTCTTGTAAATGTGATGTACAAGGAAATGAATCCTTTCGGTTGCTTCTTTGGAGGTGTTCATGTGCTAGCAGAGCACTAGTGTCTAGTTATATAATTAGAACTAGGTTAGAGTGGGTGACTCTCAATAATGGTTCTAGTGGGTTCAAGAATATTAGCACGGTGTTTAAGGATTTTGGGTTCATTATGTGACTGAAGACCAGGATTTTGTAGCAGAATGTTAAGGACTTGGACTATTCTATGTTATCGTCAGGTCTGCAGTGCAGTATTGGAGGTAAGGGAGAAATTTCTTCGGATTCGCGGAAGGTCTTGCAGAATGGATGTACCAGTAAGAGATGCTATTGTGCGCTTGAGGAGGGTTTGAGATGGTTCATGGGTATTGAGACGATGTGGTCTCGTGATTCGGGTCACTCGAGATGAGTGCAGATTGAGTTCGTTATGTTTTTGAATGGAGCTATTATTATTTCTAAGGCAAGTAGAGCAAAAATTAGAAGAAGTTGGTTCGGTTAGTAATGGTTGAATCAGCATGATTGTGGCAATGATCAGTTCCTTCGGCGTGTGAAGTTATACATATGGTTTGTGGTTGTACGTGCGGGCTTGAGAGACACCATAACTTGATTGACTTTAGAGGTATTTGATTCACATGGCCTTGTTGTGTAAATGGATTCCGGAAGAGTTATGGCGGTTTAAATCACGACTTGAGGTTTGTATTTTCTGCGATTTGGGAATTCAGTTGTGTGTTGCAATGGTTCTTCTAAAATGAGTTAAGTGAAAGATTTCTAGCCAATGAACTGTTTATTCTACTAGTAGTTAAGGGGTTATGATGAATTCTGGTACACTCATGTAGCGGCATGATAGGTGCAGTGAGCGGCATGGGAATTGAAAGTTGAGGATCAAGGTTGCGGTTCGGTGTTGACAAAAATATCACGAGCTCGGGTGAGCAGGGAAGAATTAAGATGTTCGGAGTAAGCTGAAATTTTCCTTAGTGTCACATGAGAACGATGTCCTGTGTAAGAGGCCTTGTGTATTGATTTTCGGATTCTTGATTTGCCTTACAGAATTAGTACGGTCGGCGATATAGAGGTGCAGACTTTGCTACCTGGTGTGGAAGGTCATGGGAGCGTGTCCTACGGAGAAATTTGTATAAGTGTGATATGTTAGTCACTTCATTGTTAAGGATTGAAACCAAATATAGAGATTCTAGTACTATCACTAATGTGAGAGTTTATGCCTGGAAGGCGCCTTATTCCTTTAGTTGTGGGCTGTAGGAGTTTGTTCCGGATTGGGTGGTTGCCCGTGTGTGTCATGAATAGGGCCATTGTGGATCCTTGAAAGGTTGTTGGCCCAGTATGGTATGATCAGAATTGGCTGAGGTCCATTGGTAGGTCTATGTGAATGTGTGCTCTACGTCAGGTCAGAGGTGTTCATTCGTCATAGCATCGCGTACGGAGGAGTCGTCTGGCATCGAATGTGATTCCCGTCGTAAACTATTCCATGTAATACTCTATTGTGCCATGTGGGTTTTGAGACGGCTTGATTATTCGCACATGTGTTGTGGTCCCGTGTAGCTTGTGGTGTTTTATGAGCAGGATGGCTCTCGAGATGTAGATCATTATTGCACCTTAGTTGTGCTTGGGTTTTGTAGCGTATGGTGCTATTCGTCTCCCTAGGGTTGTATTTTTGCACTTGGCATGCTTGTGAACGATTTTCAGGTATTTCGTAGGTATAAGCATTATGGCTTGATGGGTACTTCCTTATTTATTGTTATGTGTGGAACGAATGGCACGCCGCCACGGGTATGTTTTTTGGATCGGGTTGCACGCTGCAACGATATCATGTGTGGATCGGTTTGCACGCTGCAACAGTGAGATGTTGAGTACAGTTCCGTATATGTATTCTTGTGTATTTTGTTTCTCATTCTCTGAGAAGGGTTCATAGCGTCTGTTCAACCGTTTTATTCATTACGCGGGGCTGGGTAGTTCTTTTCAAGAGTTCGTTCTTCCTTATGTGTCATGTTCAAGTTGTAGCTTGTTGGCGCATTGATAGCGTCATATGAGATTTTGGTCAGTGTTTAAGGTGGCTCATTGCCAGAGCAGCTTGTACTGGGTGAGATGAGGTGTTTGGACCTGAAATCGATGCAAGTGGATTTATGCAAGGTGTATTAAAAGGTCACACTTTTCAACCTAAGGCAACGATTTTTGAGGGATGGCCTAAACGAGCGTAACCTTTATCCTAAGGCAACACTTTACAAGTGTCGCTTTAGAAGCGACACTTGAAAAATGTGGCCTAAAATGTAACAAGCGCCATGCTTGTAATACCCTCTATGACAATACATTTAGGTACCACAACCCATTAAAAGTGTGACCAATGTTACTCTTTAGGTTACACTTTTCAAGTGTGACTCCAAAAAGCAACACTTGTAACGTATAGGTTTTGCTACCATATAGGCCACAAATTTTGCTAATCCCTATTGCCATACCTTTACGGTCAGTGAATTATATTTTGTACATATTCTATAATCAAATTTAAGTATGAAGATCTCAAGCACCCATGAACTAGTAGATAATAAAAGAATAATTCAAATGCATAAACTTGAAATGAACTTCAAACAAGGAGTAAACCTCGTGTAATACATCAACGAATAAAGAAAACTGTCTCAAGGGGCATGCTAGTAATTAATTAACTTTATAAAAAGAAAATGTATTATTATAGTATCAGGAATAACAAAAATCGTAATTGTCCAAAGTCTTGATGATTACATTCCATTAGATCAAATTGTCGTTTGGCCACCATTTCCAACTGCTCACGAAGACTTTCTCGCACATTTAAAATAAAATTAGTAATTAGATAGAAATCAATAGTATGCAAGTGCAAACTCAGAGCAATGTAACAGAATTGCCCCTTGAAAATTTAAATACCAAGCACTATTCTGAGAACAAATGTCTGTTATAAGTATAAGACTTGAGCTTAACCTAAACTAGTAGGCGTACGCTATAATACTTCTCAATATTTATCAGTTTTCTCATTAGTAATTTTTTTTGTGCATTAGCATCAGCACTTTCTTTTGTATTTTGCATTATCATCAACACTTTCTTTTGTACTTCTGTGAAAAATACATATCAGAAAATAGAAGGAAAAAAGAAGGTACTTTAAAATTTCAATCAATTGTGTCCATTACCGGAACACAAGTATAAATTCACTCGATCATGTCCAATATAGAAAGACATATCCAAATTAATAGCTAATAGGACGATGCTATTATAGATAAAGAAAGATCCAAGAAATAATGGGTTTGACGAGTACGACTTTATAATCCAAAATTGATGATAATCGGATTTAAGAGTAAATTACATATACATAAACTTTCATATCTTCAATGAGAATGTAAAAAAAGATACAACTCGTGAACTATGTATCATGCAATATGTAATGGATAAAAGAATCAATCAATTATTCTATCATTAACATTTACAAGTTTCAACTTACTTTTTGTTTCTACCAACTCAACCTTATCAATTTTATAATAGTTCAACATTAAAAGCTTGTTCAAAAGCACCTCCAAATAGAATAGTGTACTAAAATTCCATAACATATCTCGCAATACCAAAGAGAATATTAGCTTCATCTTTAAATAAAAACAATGTTACCATAGGCTAACACGTTAACATGACATCTCAATACTTAATCACATAGTTAAAATATATATTAAGAACTTTGTTCTTATTATTTAAGAATATTAAAATCTTTAATATTTGTTTCGTATTTTGACGCACAAGGAAATTATTCCTTTCTAACATGTAATTGTGAATCTCATGACATATATATGTTTGGGTTATCAATTGTACCTTTGATGTTGTACGTTCATCAAAATTAATATGGAGCAGACCTCTAGCCAATTTTGAGATTACTAATTCTCTGAAAACCTTGTCCGCCTACAAATACCCACAAGATATTAACTCTATAACTGACAAAATAAACTAGACAGGAAAATTTTATAAATAAATATTTGAAAGACAATCAAAACCACCACAAAGAAACCAGTAGAGATGAAAATGCTAGGACATCATGTAGCAAATCCAAGTGAAACTACTATGCAATCCTGTAAAAGACAGCTGGAAACAAATTTGTATCGATAAGATAACAACATACCCCTTCCGCTCCATTTCTACTTCCTTTGTTTGACCAGAACTTGGATTGTCAAGGTATAATAGCTGAGTTTGCACTAATTAGTTGAAATGTCTACTCAAAAATTCTAAAAGACAATAAAATATTATGTATAATGATGCAATTATTTTCTTGTGATTTGCTGAGTAAAGGACAATAAAAATGATTAAGCATGTGCAAATACATAAACCTGCACTTGCAGATTTGACTAAACGTTTTTGCATGCTAATTAAGACAGAACTTTATGGTGTGCTTTATATAAAATTCACCTTCAAAACTCCAGTATATCATCCAGAAATGCTCTCTTCAATAACATCAAGGCAGGCTGTATTTGTATAATGTGCATGCCTGGAGAAATCTTCAAAACCTGTTGGCTAGTAGTCTCTAGGATAGCAGATGACTCATGTATAGGTTCAATTTTGTCTATCCTTTGAAGTCTATTAGTACGAGCTTTACGTCCCTTTTTAATATGTAATGCCCAGATAGAAGAAATTACTAAGATGTCTTAAGAAGATACCACATCATAGATAATACCCAACTCCTTCCTTCATCAGAAGTATTGATCTTGGATGTTTGTCACATGGTAATAACTAATTTTAAGTACAAATACAGGTGGAAAGGAAAAAATACAGCACCTGATTCTTCTTGCATTTAGTTAATCTTTTAACTACGAAAAAATGTCAATCAATTCAAACATTAATAAATATTACTGGAAAAAGCTATATAAGAATGGGCTATCTTTTTTTGCCATTTTCAACAGAACTAAATCGGCTTCGACCCATTGAATTTGCTGTGTAAGAATTGGGGATGAAGCAAAATCTCGGTCAAGCAACAACAATTTAAAGAAGCAAGACATTTTTACCTCCACAACTAAATCATTCCAACCTTCAGTTCAGGTAGACCTAGTTCAGCTCTCCATTATACAATTCGAGTATTGCACCACTAGAATAAACCAATGATATAAACATGTCAGCTTAAAAACTGAAGGCTACAAAAGTGTAAAACCATGAAGTTGAATAGTACAATTTACGAAAATAAACAATCATAGCCTATTCTAAGCACCCGCCACTGGCAAATCCTTGAACAGTAGCAACAAAGGGATTCTTTCTATCTAGAATAACGAACATTAGAGCAAATAATTTATTGATAATTTATTTATGTCAGTATTTAAACACCAAAGAACATCTCTAGATTCTCAAAAATATGACTAAAGACTTAGGGACGAAAACAAATTAGCAACCTACTTAAATAGTCCAACTCCTACAGTCACACGCATGATATGAAGAACAGAGTTCTGAAATGATTCTCACAATCTGGAGAAAAATTATGAGCTTGCAACAGCAAGCTTTAACTTTTGGCAAAGAAAAAGAAAAACTCACTAAGGTAGAAAACAATCTACAAGATGAAGAAAAGGAGTGAGCAAAATCAAAGTAGTGGAAGTGGGTATTGAAGTATTAGTGGTAATATTAGCAATTACAGAGCAAATTACATGGATGAGTGCTCTGCGTGTAAGTCTCTGGGTATTGGACGACAATGGAGATACTATCAAGGTGGGTGGGAAGAATCAAAATCCTAATTCAAGCCTCAATTGAAGATTTCAAATAATCAAAACCCTAAACTGAAAATAACTAAAAATAAAGGGGCAGGAGATTACCATTTCAAGACTTAATCAACCATTAATGTGGCAGCAACGATAACAGCAACAACAGAGGTGGTGGAAGATACGACAGTAAAAATGAAAATTTCTTTAGCACCAGGAAGTAGATGGAGGTGTGGGATAAAAAATGGACAAATATTTCCTGTGCTGTCCTTTTTCCTTTTAGAAAATGGGAGAAAATATTTCATTTTTTTTAAAATTCCCTCCCATATATTTCATTAGGAACAATAATGGAGGGAAACTTCTAATGAAAATTTTAATTGGAAAAGTTTAGAGCACCCTTATAAAAGGTTGCTTTTATGATTAAAAAACGGGACGCTCTAAAAGCGTTGTAATATAGGTGAGTATGTGTTGCCAAATATTATTTGAGTTGACAACACTTAAAATGCATTGTCTATATATTCAAAGAGAACTCTTAATAAGTGTGGTCTAAACTTCGTAGCCAAAAGTGATTAACAAAGGCCATCCCTTTATAAGCGTTCCCATAGACGATTTTGACAACACTTTCCGAACGTTGGCTAAAGTTAGTGTGGCCTTAGGCCAAATTTGTTGTAGTGTTGGTTCTAAGGCTTATTGAGTAAATAAAAGGGAGGATCTTCAGTCTGGCTTAAGCTAATTTGCTCACATAGGTTGTGGTGGCAGGGGTAGGTGCACAAGGTGTTAAACAGTAATTTTGGACAACTCCGGAACATTTCTTGGCACGTTCGAAGACAAACGTATGTTTAAGTGGGGAAGAATGTAACGACCTGACTGGTCATTTTAAGCTCTAGCGCATAATTCGACGGTTTGAGGTCTCGGGTAGCTTCACTTCATGTTTTATGACTTGTACGTGTGGTTGGATTTGAATTTCGGGAAGTTCGAAGTTGATTCGGATGGAAAATTCTAAATTCGAAAGCTTTAAGTTGGAAGAGTTGACTAAGGTTTGACTTTTGAGTAAACGACCTCAGAATCGGGATTTGAAAATTCCAATAGGTTCGTATGATGATTTCAGACTTATGCATATCTTCGGGTTGAGTATGGGGTGGCCCGGAAGCATTTCGACGCCTAATATGGAAAGTTAGAATTTTGAAGGTTTTAGAATTTTCTAAGTTTGGTTTGAAGTGGAATTTGGTGTTATCGATGTCCGCTTGGGGTTCTGAGCCTTGGAATAGGTTCATATCATGACTTGTGACTTGCACACAAAATTTGACGTCATTCCGGGATGTTTAAGTGTAATTCAGACGCGTTCGGCAAGTTTGAATGTTTGAAAGTTTATAAAAGGTTTCGATCGTCGATTCATTATTTTGATGTTGCTTGATATGATTTGAGATCTCAAGCGGATCCGTGTATGTTATGGAACTGGTTGGTGTGATTGGACGGGATCCCATGGGCCTCGGGTGTGATTCAGCGTGATTTGGACCATTTTTTCTTATTTTGCAACTGCTGGTGCTGGTGTCTGGTATTGTTCTTCGCGAATGCGAAGAGTCTCACATTTTGGGCTGCTAAATTTTTGTTTATCGCGAACGCAACATAGGGGCAGAAGAGAACCTGGAGCACCCTACACGAATGCGACATGGAGGTCGCGAACGCGAAGAAGGAAGGGGAGCTGGGGACCTGGAAGCGTTAAGCTTTTGCGAACGTGGCTGTGTGACCGAAAACGTAAAGCATCAGGACTTGGAGGCATCGTGAACGCGGCGTAGGTGACGCAAACGCGAAGAAGATCTTTTTGGGGCGGTGTCATTTGGCCTTCGTGATCGCGAGGCGTTTTACGCGATCGTGAAGAAGGAATTTGCTGGGCAGACTTGTTTTATTACGGGTTTTAGTTCATTTCTTTTACTTCTCTCATGGCTTGGGCGATTTTTGGAGCTCTTCAAAGGGAGATTTTCATCATCTATTGAAAGGTAAGTAACTCCCACATTTTGTTACTGAAATATATGAATTATATGTGGATTTAAACATGAAATTAATAGAAATTATGAGATTGTGAAAGAAAACTAGAAATTGGTATTTTTGGACTTTTACCACGAAATTGGGCATGGAATTAGAAATAAATTATATATTTGAGTTCGTGGTGTCATGGGTAATGATTATCTTCTAGAACTTTAAGAATCCGGACATGTCAACCCGAGAGTTGACTTTGTTGACTTTGTATATTGATTTGCACCTTGTTCGACTGGTTTTGGATCGTTGGCTTTTAATTGAGGAGTAAAAGAGGCGCTGGAGCCGGTTATGGAAATTCTGAGCGAGGTAAGTCTCCTGTCTAACCCTATGAGAGGAAATTTACCCCGTAGGTATTATATTCTTATGTGCTACATGTTGTGGGAGCTACACACGTATGAGGTGATAGGTGTCCGTGCGTATGCTTGAATTCCTGATTATGTCCCGGTAGACTTAGGTTCACGCCATGATATAATTGTACTATTTGAGTTATCTTTGCTCGTTTAATTCCTTTATCTCGCGTAACGACTTGAGACAAAACTTGCATAGAGTGATAGACTCGCTATTGTAGAGATGTGACGAACTACTTGATAATCCGCGAAATAATTGTGCTTCCCTTATGAATTTCTCCCACGTTGTGCGTCTTCATTGCAAAGTTTTTTCTTAAAATTTCATAACCCATATGTATATTCGTGAGTGGGGTCTAGGACCCGTTAAAGATTCTTACTCTAATGGGAGCAGGCCGTTCGCCTCGGCAGTATAATAGATGCATCTATGGTTCGTGCCGCTCGACCCTCGGCAGTGTACTCATTATTATGAGATCAGGCCGAACGCTTCGGCAGTATCATATTCTTATGGGATCGAGCTATTCTCCTCGGCAGCGTCGTGCATAATATTTGACAAGAAACTAGCATATTCGTGTGTTTTTCCTGATTTGAGTTGTGACGACCTATCTGGTGAGGTCCATTTCACATATACTCTGATTGAGGAGGTAACCGACATTGAGAGCTTGACTTTACTGTTTAAAGGAGGATTGTGCCACGCACCTAATTTGTTCATACTGTTTATTACCCTACCGTATATTTGTTTACTTCCTACTGTGTTTGATTTATTAGACCACTAGTAAGTATCGATGTCGACCCCTCGTCACTACTTCTCCGGGGTTAGGCTAGATACGTACTGGGTACGCGTTGATTTACGTACTCATGCTACAGTTGATGCACTTATTGTGCAGGTGTATATATATATATATGTTTGGTGGTCTTTTGGGCGCAAAGGTGCGGCTGTTGCGGAGACTTTACGGTGAGCTGCATTCCATGTTACGATCCACAGCATACAGAGTCTCCATTATAGTCATTTATATTCTCCTGTCTAACTTGTATTCCATACAGATGTTGTATTTTATTATATTCCTAGTAGATGCTCATGCACTTATGACACCGGATTTTAGGGGTTGTTCTAGAAATTGTTTATGGATTGTATTACATTGACACACTTTTACCTTATATTTTCATTAAAATTTAAGTAACTACGATTTATTTTTATGTACTGCCTCTCTATTTAAATAAGATTTATGATTTCAAAAATAATAAAAATAAATAATTATGTGCTGGCTAGCCGAACTGCGACGTTGGCTGCCATCACGACCTATAATAAATTTTGAATCATGACACAAATGCCCTTTCAAACAAAGTTAATTCCAAAAACTGACAGAGGACAGAAAGAATCAATGAAGAATTCCTACAAAGGACTCCTTATATCTATGTTCGTTCATATAACGAAGGATAACAAGCAGTAGAAAAGAGAGGGCCAGAACTACAAACGAAGTAAAAACTAATCAGAGGAAATTTCAATATTTCCCACGGTTATTGCTTATGGAGGATGGACTTGCCGCTTTCCTTGCTTAAAATAAACCGTCAGTGCTCTCAATTATTTAAATCCTTAAATATTTATGAGAATTAAAAGTATTATATTAATATAGAGAACTTTCCACTCTTATGAGTTATAATAAATCAGTGCTTTAAAGAAGGTAGAAAGTTTTTAAATTTTTGGAACCAAAAAGGGCAAGGATTCTAAATGAAAAAAGGTTTAAGAAAGAATGATTCTAGGGAACTAAATAGCTTTTCCTCTATTTATTTATTTTAGTTGTTACTAATTTTAGAAAACGCTTTTACGGATGTATCTACATAAGTATACAATTAAAAAATCAAATAAAAATATTAGATAATATATTTAAGTTACAAAATATAAATTAAAGAAAAAGTATAAGCTCTTGAAAATAATTAATATTGACATTATTTAGCTAGATCAACATAGGAAGAATCTTGTCATATAGAAATCCTATTATATATAAAGAAACCATTGATAGAATAATATTCTAAAATAAAATATTGATGAAACAAACATAAATCCAAACAACATACACATAGACTCCGATTTGATCAACTCATAAATTCTTCCTTCACGTCTCACAAGAATGCCATAATCAATTTGAGTACCAACAGATATAGTTCGTCACTAATTTACTAAAAATTTAAGTAGATATAACTGTATCTGAATTTAATATAAGCTTAAATCTGAATGTTTATAACAACTATAAGAAATTTTAATTATTACATCGACTAAAAATTATATTGACCTTTTCAAAGATACCTTTTTATTAATTGTGATTAATGAACTATTATCATCGTTCACAAAAGTACTTTAATTTTAATTTTGATCTTGTCAACTATCTCTCAACCAAGCTATACTATTCATATTCAAGTTTGTGGTTGTTATACCCCATTTTAATCAGAGTCAAATTAGAGTATAACATATTGAAAAGATTATGTTTAATCAATTTACCAGAGTAGCCACCTAATTAGTTTAATAGTGAACTAGGACACCAATTTTAACTAAGTAATGCTTAAAGTTACTTTGTTTTTATGGTCTATTTAATCTTGAGATTACAGGTAAGAGTTTTAATTAGTCCTATAAGAAAGGTTATTAACGCACCCTATATGATCTATCAATTACGGTTAACCGGCCAAACTTAGGTTAGTTAATATAGGTTAAGTAAATACATAAGATATCATTAATTGATTAACTAGAGTAATATTTTTTTTAAAAAAACTCACGACTCAGACGTAGTAATTCATATCTTTTATAGAATTGAACCATTAAAAAATAAGTTAGGCTAAGGTGGATCATAAAACTAAAAGAAAACGTTACTGATTCAAATTAGAAACATCTATTAGTTTGCCATCCATAAAACTGCTTTCAAGGAAAACTGTTTTGAACAGAAGTTTAAAGAACTTAGTTTCTGAAGAGAAGTTTTTATTTATTTTCCTTTGGATAAAGAAATCAGTCTCGGCCTCACATGTTTCTACCTAGCAAAAGAAAGATTTTCCAAGACATTTGGCAAACTTCAATTAATTATCCTAAATTTTTATCACTATCATCAAAACTACTAAGCAGTGTTAAGGTGGATAAGTTATTGAATTTAAAAGTCTTCTACTCCGGATCTTAAGAAGAAGAAGAAAATGTGTTATCCATCAACAACAACGGAGTCCTTAAACAATTAGTTTCCAGTTCTTACGTTAAACATGAGCTTTAACGAACAATCACAAAGCACACAAATAAATCAATACTCATACAAAGATAAGATATAACGAATGACGAGAGGGAAAGGGAAAGAAGAAAAAGGACGCCATAGGCATCCCAAGCGTTTAGCTTGTTTTTCTTCTAAGAAAATGTGTTGTATTGACTACATGTTGGGGTATGGACGAGTCTTGCATTAAGACTCCATGATTTGCTCCAAGCACATATGCACAAAAAGAGATCAAAACAAGAATTAGAATAAAAGAGGTCTATTTCTACAAGTGCTATAGAGAAGGTGAAAACTAAAATAAAATAAGCAGAAACAAAGCAATCATCAATCATATTGGTACTGAAATTATTTAAATGATCTATAATCTTAACATCTCATTTCTTCTTACTTAAAGACTCTTCCCAGAAATTCTCACGATAAACCAAACCGCAAAAGTGTTCAATATTTTAAGCCTATGACCATAGTTACTATATTTCAGCAAATCAGGGAACAAACACTAGTAACTTTAAGACTTATAAATATGTGTTTTATGCCCCTTTAAGGTTATTTTCAGATTTTAGAAAATAAATGCTAACACCGAAAGAGGATATGTAAGCAATGTTTCATAACAGCACATGCTTCTAGCTAAGGTCTATTTTACTATGAGCACTGTCAAATGCTATTGCCGTGGTCTCTAAGTCAGGAAGAGAAAATAGATAATTAATATGAATCCTTATTCTTAACAGTTAGATAAGTTTCTTCCTTAAGAACTTATAACATGGAAGGAAATAGAAGGATTGCGGCTACATAAAATGGAATCAATTCGACAAGTTGCAATGAAATTCATAGAACAATCTTTGTAACTGAAAACATGAGTCATGGTCGCTACCCTCGGCACGCTCAAACATATAGGAGCACATATTCAAGTCATGGGTTTAACAGGAATGTAAGGACATTATTTAGCATTCATAGGGTAGCGACAGGAAATGCCAAAGAAAATATGATTTAACTTTGCTCTACTTATCTACTAGTTCATCGAAGTACAGACTTCTTATATCATAATCTTAATTAATACAGTTCGAATATTTAAGTGAACATAGATCCGAGACTGTTAAGCCAACAAATCTTACCGTCATGCTGTTTTCTTTAAGTCACTAGTGCAGACTGATAAGTAACCCATTCAGTCTAACCGATTATTTACAAATGACATATTCAACCAATTATCACAGTAAATTTACACTTACAGATGTCTAATCATGGGATCTACTATGTTGAGTTGAATAATTACATCGTGTCCTCTTAAGTCTAAGAGTGCATTATCAAAAAAAGATAGTTCAAAACACATTCATACATTAATCATACTTAGATATTTCAGCTGCTTTTAACCATATTGCTAAGATAGAAACGTAAAAGAAAAATTCAGATCCAATAGCTACACTTATTTGATCATACAAGCGATAGACAAGCAGGACAAGCAAAATTCCAAGGGCATCATTATGTTATATAAACAATAACAAAGTCACGATTTTCTATAGTCAAATAAAAGAGAAAACTCACATGATTTGTACTGGAACAAAATGACACACTTTACATCTAAACCAAAATAATGAAAGATTAAAAATTAGAAGGAAACTGACCTTTTTTAGGGCAGTGAAACTGGGGCGTTTTGAAGGTACTATCTCAGGCCATAAATTCCCTAATCCGAAAGGCAATAAATCACCGAAAAATGCCAAGTATTTTTGGCTCGTTGTGAATCTCTCTTGTTTGACTGCAACTTTATGAAGATGAGAGAGAGAGGAGTGTTTAAAGGATATACAAAAATGGAGGTGCACATATATGATTTTCGGGAAGAAATCTGGAATTTTGTTCAAAGAGGAAATGTAACGATCCGATCGGTCGTTTTACTTTTTAGATCCCCGCTTCTCTAATTATGACTTTCTTTATGTGCTTTTACTGTTTTATGACTCGCGGGGATGGTTAGTTCGGGTTTGAAAGGGTTCGGGTTGAAATCGGGACTTAGTTCCTTAATATTGGCTTAAAATAGTTAAGTTTGACTTGAGTCAACATTTTGAGTAAACGACCTTTGAATCGGGATTTGACAGTCCCAATAGGTTTGTATGATGATTTTGGGCTTGGGCGTATGTTCGGATCGGGTTTCGGATGACTCGGGAGCGTTTTGGCGCTTAATATTGAAAATTGGCGCATTAGAGGTTTTCAAGTTCTTTACATTTGGTTTGGAGTAAGTTTTGGTGTTATTGAGGTCTGTTTGGGATTTCGAGCCTGGGAATAGTTCCGTATGGTAGTTTAAGACTTGCATGCAAAATTTGGTGTCATTCCAAGTAGTTTAAGTATGATTCGGCGCGTTCGGAGCAAGTTGAAAACTTGAAGTTCACAATTTGATTCAATTTCATTTTGGTGTGTGTGTGTGAGGGGGGGGGGGGGTTCTTAGCTTTGATGTTGTTTTTACGAGTTTCGAGAGTTCGAACAGGTTTGTATTATGGACTTGTTGGTGTAGTTGGACGGAGTCCCGTAGAACTCGGGTGCGTTTCGGACCACCCGGAGCTATGTTTAAAACTGCTGGTGTGCTAATTCGAGTTTCCTTCTTCACGAACGCGGAAGGACCATCGAGTTCGCGATGAAGGATTTGGGGACTGGAAGTTTTTTGCTCTTCGTGTTCACGAAGATTGGGCCGAGTTCGCTGAGGCTTGGAACCATTGGACTTCGCGTTCGCGGTTGACTGGTCCCGTTCCCAATAGTAGCCTGGGCCTGGGAACCTCCGTTGCCTTTCGCGTTTGCAAGTGGAGGCTCGTGTTCGTGATGAGTGGGCTGCTCAGTGCACCGCATTCGCATGTGGCTTCTCGGGATCGTGAAGAAGACCTTTTCTAAGTTCATGAGTTTTGCCTTCGCGATTGTGAGGGCTTGTCCTCGATCACAAAGAAGGCAGACCTGGGCAGTGACTTACTAAAAATGGGGATTTTGGCCATTTATTCACTTCTCTCATTTATTGGCCGATTTTGGAGCTTTTTAAAGAGAGATTTTCACCTAGCATCTTGAGGTAAGTGTATTCTACACAATATGAGTTTAATACCTAGATTATGAATAGATCTTCACGTGAAATTGTAGAAATTTTAGCATTTGTTGAAAAAATCTTGGTTTTGATAAAAATGAATTTAACCACGAAATGATTATGGAATTGGGTAGAAATTATATATTTGAGTTCGTGAGGTTATAGGTAACATTTATCTTAAAAAATTTCTGGAATCCGGGCACGTGGGCCCTGAGGTGAATTTTAAGAATCTTCTAATTTGGGTTAGGTAATTACTCTAATAGCTAAGTTATGAACTTGTGAGCATATATTGATTAATTTATATAATATTTGGCTAGCTTCGGATTGTTTGGCACCAAGTTGAGGTTTTCAAGTGAATTTGTGGGCCGAAAAGTGAGCTTTAAGATGCGGTAAGTCTCTTGCCTAACCTTGTAAGAAGGAACTTACCCCATAGGTGTTTTAAATTATATTTGCTTCTATTTGTGGGGCTATGTACGTACGAGGTGATGAGAGTTCGTGCATAGCTACTAATCATTCTAAGTCAAGGTAGTTTTAGGACACAAATCATGAAATACTTGTATTTGTCGCACACTACTTGTTAATTTAAGTGCCTAAATTATATTGAAAATTTTTAAAGAACTCGTAAAGACCGAACTATACTTACTTTGGATTTTGGTGGATTACTTGACTGTTAATAGAAATTGTGCTTCCTTGGGTATTAGTCTTATGATAGCTCTTAAATCGGATATTCATAGACTATTCTCTCTTCTTGTGGAGCGGGCCAAACGCCTTGGTAGTATAATAGATGCATCAATGCTTCGTGTCGCTCGACCCTCGGCAGTGTATACATTATTCAGGATCGGGCCGTACGACCTAGGAATAAATCGTGCATGATAATGCTTGGAGCCAAATACACTTGATATTATTTTTATGATTTGAGAGGATATAAATTATTTAATGACCTGAAATTTTTGAAGTTAGTATGTGTCAATTGGAGACTTTTAAATTGACTATCAGTTAAAGAATCATTTATTCCTTGCTGGTTATTGTATTATTATTACTGTTCATGTATTCCATGCCTATTTAGAATTTCTGTATTTTTATTATTGGCCCGTAGTAAATGTCGATGTCGACCCCTCGTCACTACTTCTTCGAGGTTAGACTGGATACTTACTGGGTACATGTTATTTATGTACTCACGCTACACTTCTGCACTAATCATGCAGTATCTGAGGCGGGTGCATCTAGCCGTCAGTCAAGCGCGCACTCCCTTTATCCCGAGGCTTAGTGGTGAGCTACTCTCTGAGGCTGTTCTACAGCACCCGCAACCTCTCTTTTGCATTTACTTTTTGTCTACCCTATTTTAGACAGTAGCATAGTGTTTTATATATTCTACCAGATGCTCATACACTTGTGACACCAGGTCTTGGAAACATGCTAGTAGACACTTGATCTTTTGAGTATTTATTCCACCACACTTGCTCTTTTCATTGTTTATACTTTAATTTATTATATTTTTCACTTCTTATTTACTTAATAAATAAAAAAATCAACTGCTTTGAAATTATTAAAAAGAATAAATACATGGCTAGTTCACTGTTGGCTTTCCTAGCAGGGATGTTGGGCGCCATCGCGACCTATAGGAGAATTTTGGTCGTGACAACATGGTATTAGAGCACTAGGTTCACGTAGGTCTCCCAAATTATGAGCAGGCTTAATAGAGTCTTGTGGATCTGTGCGGAGACTTCCGTGCTTATCTTCGAGAGGCTATAGGGTGTTAGGAAACTTTTCTTTCTTCATCTCCTATAGTGCAGTTGATGTTGTGCTAAGTATCTTTCTCTTATTTTCTTACAGATGGTGAGAAAGAGCACAACAGATGTACTCGACCATGGAAGAGCTGCTCCCCTGTTTCTAAAGGCCAGGTAGAGGCCGAGGGAGGGTTCCAGCTCGTGGTAGAGGACGAGGGTGTCCTAGAGTTACTCCAGTTATGCCACTAGTGGATCTAGTGGAGGATCCTATTATTGAGGAGCAGGGTGAGGTGCCTGCAGCAGAGCCGACCCCGGTGAAGTTTATGTCCGCACCAGGATTCCAGGAGGTCATGGGCCGTATGCTGCAGTTCATGGATTCCATGACACATACTGGTTTATTTCCAGCAGACCCAACCACATCTCAGGCGGGAGGGGGAGTACAGACCCCTAACGCTCAGGCTCCACGGCATGCGACAACAGTATATCAGACGTCGGGCGCACTACCCGTTGACGGAGCTCAGCCAGTTGTAACAGCTATGCCTGAGCCAAGACCAGCTGCGACCTGTGAGACGCAGAAGCTATTGGGTAGATGGACCAGGCTACATCCTCCTTTCTTTGGAGGTGAGCGACAAGATAACCCCCAAGACTTTATTGATTGTTGCAAGGAAAGACTGCACAACATGAGGATATTGGAATCCTATGGGGTGGACTTTACCACCTTTCAGCTGGAGGGCAGGGCCTGTAGACGGTGGCAGTCCTATCTTCTCGACAGACCAACAGGTTATCCTTCCTTGACTTGGGACCAGTTCACACGTCTCTTTCTGGAAAGATATATTTCCACCTCTCAGAGGGAAGAGTTGGAATTTCAGTTCGAGCAGCTCCAGCAGGGGCAGATGTTGGTGACCGACTATGAGGTGAGATTCTCTGAGTTGTCTCGCCATGCACTTATGATCCTTCCCACCGATGAAGAGAGGGTGCGGAGGTTTTTTGCGGGTTTGCACTCTGGTATCCAGGCCACTATGGCCGAAAGGTTGAGATGGGGACTTCTTGTGAGCTGGTTGTGGAGATAGCTCGGAGGATCGAGGGTGTTCATTAGCAGAGCTGAGAGAAGACGCTGCAGGACAAGCAATTTCGATATTCTAGAAGGTTCAGTTGTGCTCCATCTAGGGGCAGAGGTCAATTCGTGAGGGGTCAGTCTAGCAGGCCCACATATCCAGCACCGCCGCCTCTTCAGGATGCTCGGCCCTATTTCAGCGCTATTCCAGAGAGCTCCTACCATCCACCAGCTAGTCAGGGTTCCTCCAGTGAGAGTTCAGGTCCCCAGAGTTAGATTCAGGGTCAGTCATTTTCCGTACCGAGATGTAGTTTCGAGTGGGGATCTTGGTCATGTAAGGAGATTCTGCCCCAGGCTATGGGGCAAGGCAGTACAGCAAGGTCATCAGCCTATGATTATAGCACCCGCTGCCACACCAGCCGTCCGTCTGCCCAGAGGCGGAGGGCAGGTGGTTAGGGCTCGTCCTAGAGGTGGAGGCCAGTTAAGCCGAGCTCCAGCTAGGTTCTATGCTTTCCTAGCCAAACCAGATGTAGTAGCCTTAGATGCCGTAATCACAGGTATTATTTCTGTTTCTGGTGGGGATGCTTCAATACTATTTGATCCAGGGTTTCATATGTTCCATCTCAGTTTCCTCATTTTCTAGGTGTTCCTCGTGAGTTCTTGGGCACTCTTGTATATGTGTCCAGGCTAGTGGGTGATTCTGTTATTGTGGATCAGATCTACCGGTCCTGTATCGTGACTTTCTGTGGTTGTGAGACTAGAGCGGATCTTCTGTTGCTCGATATGACCGACTTTGAGATCATCCTGGGCATGGACTAGTTGTCTCAATATCATATCGTCCTTAATTGCCAAGCCAAGACTGTTACCTTGGCGATGCCAAAGTTTCCTAGATTGGAGTGGAAGGATTCATTTGTTAGTGTATCTAGTCGGGTTATCTCTTTCCTGAAGGCTCGACGCATGATCGAGAAGGGTTATTTGGTTATCTAGCTTATGTTTGGGATACGGTTGCAGAGACTCCGGTGATTGATTGAGTGCCTGTGGTCCGGTTGTTCTCTGATGTGTTTCCTTCTGATCTTCCAAGCACGCCACCAGATCATGATATCGATTTCTGTATTGATTTGGCTCCAGGTACCCAATCTATCTCCATTCCACCATACCGCATGGCTCCGAAAGAGTTGAAAAAGTTGAAAGAACAACTTGAAGAGTTGCTAGCAAAGGGGTTCTTCAGACCGAGTGTGTCGCCTTGGGGTGCACCGATGTTGTCCGTGAAGAAGAAAGATGGGACTATGCGGATGTGCATTGCTTACCGCCAGTTGAATAAAGTTACCATTAAGAGCAAGTACTCGTTGACGCATATTGATGATTTGTTTGACCAGTTAGGGTGCCAGGGTGTTCTCTAAGATCGACTTGAGATCGGGGTATCATCAATTGAAGATTCATGATTTATGTTCCGAAGACGGCTTTTCGGACTAGATATGGCCACTATGAGTTTCTAGTGATGTCCTTCGGCTTGACTAACGCCCCCGACGGCGTTTATGGATTTGATAAACCAGGTATTCAGGCCACATATTGATTCATTTGTCATTTTCATCAATATTGACCTACTCACATAGCATGGAGGATCACAAGCATCATTTGAGTGGTGCTTCAGACCTTGCGAGAATAGAAGCTATATGCTAAGTTTTCCAAATGCGAGTTCTGGTTAGATTCTGTGGCGTTTTTGGGGTACGTTGTATCAAGAGAGGGTATTAAGGTAGATTCGAGGAAGATCGAGGCAGTTTAGAGTTGGCATCATCCTACCACAGCGACCGAGATTAGGAGCTTCTTGGGGTTAGCAGGTTATTATCGCCGGTTTGTGGAGGGCTTCCCATCTATTGTAGAACCTTTCACTAGATTGACCCAGAAGGGTGCTCCATTCCGATGGTCTGATGATTGCAAGGCGAGATTTCAGAAGCTCAAGACCACATTGACTTCAGCACCGGTGTTAGTGTTGTCTTCCAGTTCGGGGATGTATGCTATGTATTGTGATGCTTCACGCATTGGTCTGGGTTGTGTATCAATGCTGAAGGGGCAAGTTATTGCATATGCTTCATGTGAGTTGAAGCCCCACGAGAAGAATTACCCCATACACGATTTGGAGTTGGCCGTGATAGTTCATGCTCTCAAGATCTCGAGGCCTTATCTTTATGGGGTGTCCTGTGAGGTTTACACCGATCATCGCTTGCAGCATTTGTTCAAGCAGAGGGATCTCAACTTGAGGTAGCGCATGTGGCTTGAGTTACTAAAGAATTATGATATTACCATCCTTTATCATCCGGGCAAGGTGAATGTGGTTGCGGATGCCTTGAGCAGAAAGGCTGAGAGTATGGGAAGTTTGGCATTCATTTCAGCAGAGGAGAGGCCATTGGCCTGGGACATTCAGTCCTTGGCTAACAGACTTGTGAGGTTGGATATTTCAGAGCCCAGCCGAGTTCTTGCATGCGCCGTCGGTCAGTCTTCATTATTCGGTCATTCCGGTTGTGACTACGTATTCTTTAGAGAGATTAGCCCAGATTTACATTCAAGTGATTGTTTGGTACACGACGTGCCTATTTCCATCATATCAGATAGAGGCCCTCAGTTTACTTCGCATTTCTAGAAGGCAGTACAGAGTGAGTTAAGAACTCGGGTAGAGCTCAGCACAACCTTTTACCCGCAGACCGACGGGCAGTCGGAGCGGATAGTTCAGATCTTGGAGGATATGCTCAGGATTGACTTCGGTGGGCAGTAGGATCTATTCTTTCCTTTGGCCAAGTTTGCTTACAACAATAGTTATTAGTCCAGCATCGAGATGGCTCCATTTGAGGCTTTATATGGTCGGTGATGTCGTTCGCCCATCGGACGGTTTGAACCCGACGAGGCTAAGTTATATGGTACTGATTTGGTGAAGGATGCCTTGGAAAAGGTAAAGTTGATTCAGGAGCGACTTCGCACAACACAGTCTAGACAGAAGAGTTATGTGGATCAGAAGGCGCATGATTTATCATTCATGGTGGGCGAGATGGTTCTCTTGAAAGTCTCGCCGATGAAGTTAATCATGAGATTCAGGAAGCAGAGCAAGTTGAGACCGAGGTTTATAGGTCCATTTGAGATGTTGAGGCGAGTTGGGGAGGTTTCTTATGAGCTTGCTTTGCGTCCCAATCTATCGGGAGTTCATCTGGTTTTCCACGCGCCTATGCTCCAGAAGTATCATGACGACAGGTCGCATGTGTTAGACTACAACACGATTCAACTATATGAGAGCATGGTTTATGAGGAGGAGCTAGTTGCCATTGTTGACAGGCAGGTACGCCAGTTAAGGACCAAGAAGATTTCTGTGGTACAAGTTCAGTGGAGGGGCCAACTAGTCGAGGAGGTGACTTAGGAGACCAAGGAGGACACGTGGAGCATATATCCACACTTATTCGGCACTCCAAGTACATTATAGACTCGTTTGAGGACGAATGTTTGTTTAAGAGGTGGAAAATGTAACGACCCGATCGGTCGTTTTACTTTCTAGATCCCCGTTCCACTGATTAAGACTCCCCGTAAGTGCTTTTACTGTTTTATGACTTGCGGGGATGGTTAGTTCGGTTTTGAAAGGGTTCGGGTTGAAATCGGAATACTTAGTTACTTAATATTGGCTTAAAATGGTTAAATTGGACTTGAGTCAACGTTTTGAGTAAACGACCTCGGAACCAGAATTTGACAGTCCCAATAGGTTCGTATGATTATTTTGGGCTTGGGCGTGTGTTCGGATCGGGTTTCGGATTAGCCGGGAGTGTTTTAGCACTTAATATTGAAAATTGGCGCATTGGAGGTTTTTAAGTTCTTTAAGTTTGGTTTGGAGTAGGTTTTGGTGTTATCGAGGTCCATTTAGGATTTCAAGCCTGGGAATAGTTCTGTATGGTGGTTTAATACTTGCACGCAAAAGTTTGGTGTCATTCCGAGTAGTCTAAGTATGATTCGGCACGTTCGGAGTAAGTTGAAAACTTGAAGTTCATAATTTGATTCAATTTGATTTTGGGCAGCGATTCTTAGTTTTGATGTTGTTTTACGAGTTTCGAGAGTTCGAGCAGGTCTGTATTATGTTCATGGACTAGTTGGTGCAGTTAGACGGGGTCCCGGGGGTTCGGTTGCGTTTCGGACAGCTCAGAGCTAAGCCAAAACTGCTAGTGTGCTGATTCTGGTTTCTTTCTTTGGCAACGCGGAAAGTCCCTTGTGTTCGTAATGAAGGATTTGGGGACTGGAAGCTTCTTGCTCTTCGTGTTCGTGAAGATAAGGTCGCGTTCACGTAGGCTTAGAACCATTGGCTTCCGAGTTCGCGGTTGATTGGCCGCTTTCGCATAGAAGCCTGGGCCTAGGCTTGGAACCTCCGTTGCCTTTCGCGTTTGCGAGTGGAGGCCCGCGTTCGAGATGAGTAGGCTGCTCAGTGCACCGCGTTTGCATGTGGCTTCTCGCGATCACAAAAAAGACCTTTTCTGGGTTCGTGAGTTTTGCCTTCGCGATCGCGAGGGCTTGTCCGCGATCGCGAAGAAGGCAGACCTGGGCAGTGGCTTAATAAAAATCGGGATTTTGGCAATTTTGTTCACCACTCATTTACTGGCCGATTTTGGAGTTTTTTAAAGAGGGATTTTCACCTAGCATTTTGAGATAAGTGTATTCTACACAATATGAGTTTAATACCTAGATTATGGGTAGATCTTAACATGAAAATAGTAGAAATATTAGCATTTTGTTGAAAAAAATCTAGGTTTTTATAAAAATGAGATTTAACTACGAAAATGATTATGAAATTGGGTAGAAATTATATATTTGAGTTCGTGAGGTTATGGGTAACATTTATCTCCGAAATTTTCCGTAATCCGGGCCCCTGGGTGAATTTTAAGAATCTTTCAATTTGGGTTGGGTAATTACTCTAATAGCTAAGTTATGAACTTGTGAGCATATATTGATTAATTTATATAATATTTGGCTAGCTTCGGATTGTTCGGCACCAAGTTGAGGTTTTCAAGTGAATTTGTGGGCCGAAAAGTGAGCTTTGAGACGCGGTAAGTCTCTTGCCTAACCTTGTAAGAGGGAACTTACCTTATAGGTGTTTTAAATTATTATTTGCTTCTATTTGTGGGGCTATGTATGTACGGGGTGACGAGAGTTCATGCATAGCTACTAATCATGCTAAGTCCGGGTAGTTTTAGGACCCAAATCATGAAATACTTGCATTGTTCACACTCTACTTGTTAATTTCAGTGCCTAAATTATATTAAAACTTGATAAAGAATTCATAAAGACCGAACTTCACTTACTTTGAATTTTGGCGGATTACTTGGTCGTTAATAGAAATTGTACTTCCTTGTGTATTAGTCTTGTGATAGCTCTTAAATAAGACATTTATATACTATTCTCTCTTCTTGTGGAGCGGGCCGAACGCCTTGGCAGAATAATAGATGCATCTATGGTTCGTGCCACTCGACCTTTCGGTAGTGTATACATTATTCTGAATCAGGCCGTACGACCTCGGTATATATCGTGCGTGATAATGCTTGAAGCCCAAATTCAGTTTGATATTATTTTTATGACTTGAAAGGATATAAACTATTTAATGGCCTGAAATTGTTGAAGTTAGTATGTGTCAATTGGAGACTTTTAAATTGACTATCAGTTAAAGAACCATTTATTCCTTGTAGGTTATTGTGTTAGTATTATTGTTCATGCATTCCATGCTTATTTAGAATTTTTGTATTTTTTTTTTATTGGTCCGTAGTAATTATCGATATCAACCCATCGTCACTACTTCTTCGAGGGTAGACAGGATACTTACTGGGTACATGTTATTTATGTACTCACGCTACACTTCTGTACTAAATGTGCAGGATCTGAGGCAGGTGCATCTAGCAGTCAGTCAGGCGCGCAACCCTGTTACCTCGAGGCTTAGTGGTGAGCTGCTCTCTGAGGCCGTCCTGCAACCCCCGTTGTCTCTCTTTTGCATTTACTTTCTGTCTACCCTATTTCAAATAGTAGCATAATGTTTTGTATATTCTACTAGATGCTCATACACTAGTAACACCAGGTCTTAAAAACATGCTCGTAGACATTTGATGGCTTTTGAGTATTTATTTCACCGCACTTGCTCTTTTAATTGTTTACGTTTACTTAATTAAAATTTTTACTTCTTATTTACTTAATAAATAAAAAAATTAGCTACTTTGAAATTATTAAAAAAACAAATATATGGCTAGTTCACCATTTACTTGTCTTGCGACGATGTTGGACGCCATTACGATCTATAGGAGAAATTGAATCGTGATAGAAAAGCTGAGGCATTAGCATTTCAGAGGAGAGGAAGATTATGAGAAGGGTTTCTAGAGAGTTCTCTATGGATATGTGCCTGTCGGATCAAGTTAGTTATGTTAGCAGATGGGGATGGTTTGGAGGCTTAATTGGTGGCTAGTTTGGCCGAACTTTGGGCCTAGATGTGGAACATTTTCCTTCTTCCTTGTATATTTCTTTAGGCTTCTATTTAGATTTAAAATAATTTTATTAACTATATTGTATAATACTACGTAATATCAATACGTTAATAATCAAACTATTTAACGTGCCTTAAATTATCTATTATATCTAAAATTTGTTTTCAAAAACCTTCATTAATAGTTAAGTAACATGTCATCATAAGATTAAATATTTATAAAATATAGAATTAAAGAAATATTATTAGTTGATTATATAAATCAAAAGGAAATTTATAATAATAATAATAACAATGTGAATAATAATAGTTATAAAAATAAAAATAACTATAGTAGATAATACCTTTAATAATAATAACAAACAAGTCAATTTGTGTTAAAATAATAGAATGAGCATTTTATATTATTAGTAATATTAGAAACTTAAATAAATAGTTTGGAAGAAAGGAGGGACGAAATTGAATATCAACAATGGGCTTTGACCAGACTTATTTTCCTATAACACCGTTTTCTCTTGCTAGTATTAAAATACCCCTCAAGTTTTCCTTCATATATCAAAGTACCAAAAAAGTATTTTTTTTTCCTCTTTCAAAAATATGTAGATCCTCTTTTGTATTTTTTGTTTGGGTTATCAAGTAATATCACAAAATTTTGAAATGTTAGCGTTAATGATAGTAATATTTAGAAGGAGATTTAAATATCGTATATATTTACAAAGCAAAAAAGCATAGAGTTTAAGAGCCTAAATATCCTTGAATATCGAAGAAGTGCGGATTGATATTAACGGCTTTAGTAACGGCTAGTTCTTACTTATTCTTTATGGACTTTGCTGCTTTTTGATTTCCTTGTTTTGTGAAAATTATATTTTACATAATTCAAATAAAAGAATATTTATAATAGATATTATTTAATATTAAAATTTTTAAAATATTTCAGATAAGAAAGGATTTAATGCACTAATTGACTTAAACTCCTAAATATTAGGCAAAAACTTCAATATTATGCGCGTAAAATCCTATTAGAATGTTATTATTTCTTAAATTAATAAAAATTACTAAGTAATTTATCATAATTTTAAACTAAAAATCAGAGGAAGAAGTAAGTCTAGTGTAATGATGGAGGTTAATATGATATTTGACTAACTCAGCAAAGGAAGAAAATGCACCTCACAAAGTCCTAAAAATTCAAATACCCTATGGAATTAACCACATATTATTGAGTTTTACTCAAACGATATAAATGCCAAACTTTTAAACTTATTGACTTGCAAGTTTGTAGCATATGAAAAAATCATCAAAATACGTAGAATTGTGTTTTAAAATGCTTTCTTGAGACTCGCCTCGTGGCTCGTCCGGGGCGAGACACTATTTAGTGCCCTGATCCTCATGTGTGAGGTGAGGATCAGTTCTATGATACTTACACCTCAGTGTCCGGGCACTGTGAACTCGAAATATGCCTATTGCACTTCGCTCGAGGCTCGTCTAATTGTTCCTAGAGCAAATCATGCATCAAATTCCCTAATTAGCATTGTTGACACTCAAATTTCTCTAACAAATTAATGATTAAAGTTTTATTCATCCATAGCATGTGAAGATTGAGAATAACTTAAAATAATAAGTCATAGTATTATATATTTACTTATTGGGAACATCAAAAGCTGAGTATCATTGGAATAGCCAAAATTTACATCTTCACTTACTATAGGCATTCATATTTTAATTCTATGTCACGACCCAAAATCCAACTAGCTGTGATGGAACCTAATCCAACCTGCTAGGTAAGCCACCAACAATAAACCAATTCAAATGATATTTATTAAGAGAAGAAATGATAATACAATTGAACTATTATACAAAGAATCCCCAAGGACTGGTAGTACAAATCATGAGCTTCTAAGATATAGAGTTTACAAAGTAGGTGCGAAATAAAATACACTATCTGTTTGAAATATACATGAACAGATCTGAGATACTAAAGCTACCAAAGATCAAGGGGCAGCTATATCTAGAACGCATGTACATCTTCAGATCCAACTCCCGCCGTACGCAGCTATATTAGCATCCAACATCTGCACGCAAGGTGCAGAAGTGTAGTATGAGTACAACCGACCCCATGTACTCAACAAATAACAAACCTAAACTTAGGTTGAATGTAGTGACGAGCTGGGACAAAGGTCAAAGTCCAACTCCAATAACCAGCAACAGTTCACAACAATAAAAGATGGTATATAAATAACTCAGCTGGATCATAATTACGCAAAATAGGCATTGCTTTTCAAGTATAACGGTAGATCCCAAATCTTTCAACAATAAATAAGTTGTTTCATTTTCAGATAGCATGAGAAAAATTCATCTTTATACCTATATGTCAATATACAAGTGAAATTATGAATGTCACCAAAATTAGGTAGCACAAGGAAATGCATCTCTATGCATATATCTTAGGTACGCATATTAAGTGCAATGTATCTCAGTGATAAACTCATGTACTCACACTCACACTCTCAGAGTACTCAATCTCATGGTCTCACTCTCTCACTCATCACGCTCAATACTCAGCATTGTACAGAGTAGATCCAGCCCAACCAAACATAAATAAAACCACACGCTCTGTATATGGCCAATCCAGCCAAGGAAAGATCCATACCAAGTGTGTGTGTGTGTGTGCGTGTGTGTGTGTGTGTGTGTGTATATATATAAAATCCATCCCCAAATGTAAATGATTCGAGCAAGATCCATGCCTACTGAAGATCCATCCCTCAATATAAATCAATTGCGCTCACTGTGGGGATGCAGACTCCGGAGGGGCTCCTTCAGCCCAAGTACTACAATAAGCCAGATCCAGGCATAAATAAATAAAACATGCTGCGGCGTGCAGCCCGATCCCATAAATATCACTCACAACCAGGCCCTTGGCCTCACTCAGTCATCAATCTCTCCAGTCTCTGGGCTAAAAACACTCTTGCTAAGCAGCCAAAATCAATAATACGAGATGTGATAATATACAATAACAGAGACTGAGATATAATATATAATGATGAATGCGACTAATACATAACTGCAACTAAGCAAATAACTCAACAGCAAGGAACGATCACTGCGAGTCCCAATAGTACCAGCATATAGTCTAAACATGATTTCTAGCATAAATCACAGCTCAAGTGCTCTAGCACATATAGTACAGTAAAAATGTTTAGTTAAGATAGCTACACAGTTCTATGAAATCGACTAAATCACCATTTCTGCGGTGCACGCCCGTCACCTAGCATGCACGTCACCTCAACATCAATCACATAACACGTAATTCGAGGTTTCATACTCTCAGCACCAAGTTTAGAAGTGTTACTTACCTCGAACAAGCCAAATCTAATACCGAGCAATCCAGACGATACTCCAAAAAATGCAATCCCGCGTGTACTGACCTTCGAACGGCTCGAAACTAGTCAAAAGCAACTAAAGAACATCAAATAATGCCTAAGGAAACAATTTCACTTGATAAAGGTCGAATCTTTACTCAAAAGTCCAAAATCAACCAAAAAGTCAAACCCGGGCCCACACCTAAGAACCCGACAAACATCACAAAATCCGACAACCCATTCAATTTCGAGTCCAACCATACTAGTTTCATGCAAATCCGACTCCAAATCGATGTTCAAAACTCGAAAATTCACTCTATGAAGCTTTAGACAAAATCCCCAATTTCTCTCTTGAAATCGTCAATCAAATGCCAAAAATAAAGATAGATTCATAAAATATAATAAAAAATAAATGGAGAACACTTACCCCAATCCATATGGTAAAAATCGCTTCAAAAATCGTCTCAATCCGAGCTTAATAGCTCCAAATATGCAAAAAAATTTGAAACATTCAAAATATAGTACTTTATACACTGTTCCAGGGCTACCCTTCATGATCGCTGTCACAAACCTCGCAGACGCAGTTACAAAATTTGCAGGATAATTTTTACCCTATGTGATCACGGTCATTTCCCCTCGATCGCGATGAACAAACTTCCATTTAACCCTTCCCAACTCTTCTCAGATAGCCTATAGTTTATTAGCCATAACTTTTTGCACAAAACTCCAAATGACAAACGGTTTGCTTTTGTGAAACTAGACACAAAGGGCTACAACTTTTTTTTTGGGATTATCTTCAAATTCCTTATAGATTGCAAGTTATAAGCTTCCAAAGTCAGGTCAGTGCAGCAAAGATTTTCTTCTATGCTATCTCGAGAAGGCTTCCGCGCTCGCAATTCACAACTCCATTTTTCCTATTTTACTCCTTGCTATCATGACTAAATCCACGCTATCGCAATGTACACCTCTGTAGCAAAAAATCAGCAGCTAAAAATGGCTTAGAAATGGCCCGAAATTCACTCGAGCTCCTCGGAACTCCGTCCGAACATACCAAGAAGTCCCATAACATAACACGGACCTACTCGAGGCCTCAAATCACGCATAACAACATCAAAATCACGAATCGTCAATCATGATCAATCTCTTAAGTTCATATACTTCAAACTTCAAACCAAACGTCCGATTCAAGCCTAACCAATCTAGAATGAACCCAAATTTTGCATACAAGTTCCAAATGACATATCGAACCTATTTTAACTCCCGGAACAACAATCCCAACCTCATAACATCGATGTCAACTCTTGGTCTAACTTATGAACTTTTCAGACCTTCAAATTTTCAACTTTCACCAATTTGTTCTGAAACCTTCTAGAAACTTTCAAATGCAAATTCGAGCATACGTCCGAGTCCAAAATCACCATCCAGACCTAACGAAACTATCAAAACTCCAATCCGAGGTCAAATACTAAAAAGCCAAAATTGGTCAACTCTTCCAACGTAAAGCTTAAAACCATGAAATTCATTCTTCCAAATCGATTCTGAATAATCTGAAAACCAAAACCGACGATTCACATAAGTCATAATATATCATACGAAACTACTCATGCCCTCAACTATCGAGCAAAGTATAAATGCTCAAAACGACCGGTCGGATCGTTACATTCTATGTCTCTCAAAATTATCAAACTTTTATTATTTTGCTATTTGAAAGAAATTCTATATTTACTCATGACGAGTAATATTTCAAACTACTTTATCGATGGAGTTTATTGATTATTAACTTTTAGAGAAGTAAACTGTGCAATTTGATAATATTTTAAAAATATTGTGATATTTTAATTGTTTGAAAGATAAGACGTTAAAGTTAATTTATGTCTTTATTTAGATTTCATCGGTGCAAGTAGTGCACAAATTTCACGCTTGCACATTTTTTCTGCTCTAGTTTTTTTTTCACAATACAATACAATACAATACAATACAATATATTACAAAATGATATGAAACAATGGCTAACAACCATCCAAACAAGCTGTAAATCAAGAAAAATTGCTTCCATTCAAAATTTCCCCTTTTGTAAAAGCTATGATTTTTCACTATCCCAATTTAAATCCGTCTCATGAATAGCAAAAAATACAATGAAGTAACATAACTACTACAAAGCATTTATATTGGTAACCCCTCAATTACCTAATTTGATGCTGTAATTTCCTTTGCATCTCCAGGTTTTGCTTCCTTACCTTTCCATCCATATAAAATTAGATATTGCTTTAGACAATCAATGTATATTTGAAATTAACCAGCTCTCTTCCATATCCCAACAAATCTCTTTTTCTTTTAGGCATTTTAACTTAAAGTTGTGATCGGACTATCCAATAGCAGAGGTGGTTTGCAGGAGCAATAGTCCTTAGACGGTTTAAATTTCGAAATTAAAAGATTTACTTGACTATAAACAACGATACATCTTCTCGAATTACTGATTAAGCAAAATAAACAGAACACACTTTTTAAGGTACACCAAAAAGAATGATCGATCACTACAAACTAAACATTAGACAAAAGATGATACAAAAAATTATCTACAAACTACCCAACAAACCCAATCTAAAATCCCAAAAGATTTATTTTTTTAACTCCGAAATAAAATAAGAAAACAAACAACAATATACTATATAAACTGTCAAACCAAAGTAATTGGCAAAGAGGACCACAAAGAATCAAAGAACTACACAATGTCACGATTTAGATAAAGCTAAGCAGTGAAATAAACTATATATCTACATCCTGAACATAAAGCACAAATGTGAGTCCAACAATCATATTGATGAAACTAAAATGAACAAACTTAGGAGAACTAAAATACAAAAATAAAAAAAAGAACTGATCTAATGCTCACCAGGAACTTCTTCTCTCCAAGAGGAATTATATGTGGAATATATAGCTCTGAAAATAGAAGGTTCTAACGAAGAAAGTGGGAGAAGAGGGGAAGGTGGAATGACGGGAATAAAGAAAAATTATTTGAGTAGTTGAGTTAAACAACGAGGGAAATACTGAAGTGGTTTCTTTATTTTTTCCTCTATTTAATTTTCAATATTATAATTTTAATAGAAGCACATTTGACAAAAAAAACAAAAAAACAAAAAACAAAACAAAAGAAAGAAGCTTATGGCATTTTATGTCCCAAGCTAAAAAGATCTTCGTTACTTAAAAGTTATTATAGAATACGGAACCCTCAGCTTCTAATCTTTATGGAAATTCAATCTTATACACAATTTAAATAAGGAAATTTTGTATAATTTAAAATCTTATTTGATTTAAAATTCCTAAATAAAAGTGTCACGATTTAAAATCCAATTAGTCGTAATGAAACTTAAACTCATCCGGTAGGTAAGCTAAATAATAACAATCCGATTCAAAGGAGATTTAACTAAGAAACTAACGATAATATAACTGACTTTATTACATTCCCCAAGGACTTAATATAAATCATAAGCTTCTAAGATTTAGAATACTTCATCTGTGTGAACAGACTAATAATTCTAAAGCTATCAAGAACAAGAGGTAGCTATTACCGGATCGCAGGTGCATCTTCAATTCCAGCTCTCACCATACGCAGCAACATTTGCATCCAAAATCTGCACGCAAGGTGCAGAAGTGTAGTATGAATACAACCGACCCCATGTACTCAATAAGTAACAAACCTAACATTAGGTTGAAAGTAGTGACGAGCTTGGACAACGGTTAGAGTCCAACACCAACAGTAATTCTTTTCACCAAATCACCAAAAATATGAGTAAGTCTAAAAATTGTGATTTTCCCAAAACTTTCAACAACAGATAAGAAACTTCATTATAAGATGGAATGAGGAACAGTATATCTCTATGCCTACTTGTCAATGTGCTTGCCAATGCTATGCAATATAGTGATAAAATCATATGCATGCTCTTTAAGTAGAAATCTTACTCAGCACGCTCAGACACTCAATCCTCACAATCCCTCATTCCTCATAGTCACTCATTCCTTACAGTCACTCATTCTTCACAGTCACTCAATCCTCCCAATCACTCGGCACTCTCACTCGCACTCAGTAGGTACCTATGCTCACTGTGGGTGTGCAAACTCCGGAGGGGTAGATCCAGCCCAAGAGCTATAATAGGCCAATCATGGCATGAATCAATAAAACATGCTATGGCGTGCAGTCCGATCCCATAAATATCCTCACAATTAGGCCCTCAGTTTCACTCAGTCATCAATCTCTCCAGTCTCTCGGGCTCACAATGTCATGAAAACCAGCCCAAAAATGAGGATATGATGTATCAATAAATGGTAACAGAGACTGAGATATGAAATGCAAATGAATGCATATGACTAAGTATGTAATTACAATGTAAGAAATAACTCAACAGCAGAAATGACCTCAGTGGGTCCACATAGGATAAGCATATAGCCTAGACATGGTTTCAACATGGATTACAACTCAATTACTCTAGCACGTAGAAATTTCATGAATAGAAACTAGATTAGGTAACTATACAGTATCACAGAATCTACCGAGTCATAATTCACACGTTGCACGCCCACACGCCCGTCACCTAGCATGTGCGTCACCTCAATGCCAACACATAACATGTATATTCAGGGATTTATAACCTCATCACCAAGCTTAGAAATGTTACTTACCTCGAAAAAGCTAAATCCAATAGGAAGCAAGCCAAACAATACTTTGGAAAAACCATCTCGCGCGTACTGACCTCTGAACGACTCAAAACTAGCTAAAAGCAACTCAAATACATCAAAAAATACCAAAGGAAACAAACTCAATCGATAAAGGTCGAATCTTTAATCAAAAGCCCAAAGTCAACTAAAAAGTCAAATCTGGGCCTGCACCTTAAAAACCGATAAAACTCACAAAATTCGATAACCCATTCAATTACGAGATTAACCATACTAGTTTCATTCAAATCCGACTACAAATCGATGTTCAAAACTCAAAAATTCACTTTATAAAAGTTTAGACAAAAACCTCAATTTCTCTTCAAAATCATCAATCAAATGCCCAAATCGAAGATGGATTCATGAAATATAATAAAAAACGAGTAGAAAATACATACCCTAATCCATGTAGTGAAAATTGCCTCAAATATTGCCTCCGAGCTCCATAGCTCAAAATATGCTAAAATGTTCGAAACCTTCGAAATAGAGTACTTTATACACTGTTCCAGGGTACTCTTCGCGATCACGATTACAAAAAGTTTGCAAGACAGTTTTACCCTATGCGATCGCGGCCATTTTTCCGCGATCGCGATGAACAAACTTCCATTTAGCTCTTCCCAAACTCTTCTCAGACAGCTTGTAGTATATTAGCCACAACTTTTTGTACAAAACTCCAAATGACAAACGGTTTAATTTTCTGAAAACTAGACACGAAGGACTACAACTTTTATTTTTAGATCATCTTCAAATTTCTTAACAACAATAACAACAACAATAACATACCTAATATAATCTCACATAGTGGGGATCTGGGGAGGGTAGTGTGTACGCAGATTTTACCCCTACCTTTGTGGAGGTAGAAAAGCTGCTTACAATAGACCCTCAGCTCAGTAAATCATAGGTACCACAATAATAACTAGAAACAATACAGTTTAACACTGAAAAACTATGTAAAAGCAGCATACACAACAAGATAGTATTAAAAAAAAAAACAAGTATTCAAATAAGCCTACTACCAACCAAATGCGAGAGTACGTACTAACACTACCGATATGAATAATATAGACTACCTAACCAACTATCCTAATCTTAGACCTCCACACCTTCCTATCACAACTCATGTCCTCGGTCAGCCGTAGCTGCGACATGTCATGCCTAATCACTCACCTCAAATCTTCTTTGGCCTATCTTACCTCTCCTATGACCCTCCAATGTCAACCTCTCACACCTCCTTATCGGAGCCTCTATGCTTCTCTTCCTCACATGTCCAAACCATCTAAGCCCTGATTATGCATCTCGTCCTCAATAGGGGCCACACTCACCTTGCCCCAAATAACTTCATTCCAAATCCTATCTAGTCTGGTGTGCCCGCACATTCATCTCAACATCCTCATCTCTGCTACCTTTATCTTCTAGACATGAGAGCTCTTGACTAGCCAATACCCAGTCCCATACAACATAGCCGGTCAAATCACCGTTCTATAAAACATACCTTTAAGTTTTGGAAGTACCTTCTTGTAGCAAAAAATACCGGAAGCAAGTCTCAATTTCATCCCTCCCTCCCAATACGATGTGTGACATCTTCATCAATCTCCCCATGCTCCTATATAATAGACCCAAGGTACTTATAACTCCCACTCCTAGGGATGACTTGTGAATCCATCCTCACCTCCCCTTCCACTCCCTGAGTAGCACCATTAAACTTAAACTCCAAGTATTCTGTCTTGGTTCTACTCATCTTGAAACCTTTAGACTCAAGGGTCTGTCCTCACACCTCTAACCTCGCGTTAACAATGTCTCACGTCTCGTCAATCAAAATAATATCGTCTACAAATAACATGCACCACGAAACCTCCCCTTGGATGTGGCAAGTCAGTACGTCCATAGCCAGGGCAAACAAAAAAAGGCTGAGTACTGACCCCTGATGCAACCCCATCATGACCAGAAAATGGTCCTAGACCCCTCCCACCATCCTCACACAAGTCTTCGATCCCTCATACATGTTTTTAATCACCCTAATGTAGGCCACAGGTACCCCTCTAGCCTCCAAACATCTCCACAAAACCTCCCGCGGGACTTTATCGTAAGCTTTTTTAAATTGATGAACACCATATGCAAGTCCCTCTTCCTCTCCCTATATTGTTCCATCAATCTCCTAACAAGGTGAATGGATTCTATGGTTGAACGTACTAGCATAAATCCAAACCGGTTCTCAAAAATAGACACCCTTCTCCTCACTCTTAGTTGCACCACCCTCTCCCAGACCTTCATAGTATGACTTAGCAGCTTAATACCTCGATAGTTGTTGCAATTTTGGAAATCACCCTTATTCTTGTACACAGGAACCATCGTGCTTCATCTCCACTCTTCGGGCATCTTTTTCATCCTGAAAATAACATTAAATAACCTAGTAAGCCACCCAAGCCCGCCCTATCCACACTCTTCCAAAACTTCACCGGGAATTCATCTGGCCCGGTCGCTCTGCCCCTGCTATTCTTACGCATTGCCCCACAACCTCCTCAACTCTAATCCACCTGCAATACCCAAAGTCGAAACGACTCTCGGAGGATCCCAAACCACCCTGAACAATGTCTCTATTCCCATCCTCGTTCAAGAGACTATGGAAGAAATTCTGCCATCTCCGACGGATATGTGCCTCATCCAACAAAACTCTACCTTCTTCGTCCTTGATGCACTTCACTTGGTCCAAGTCACGGGCCTTTCTATCTCTCACCTTGGCTAGCCTAAACAGCCTCTTATCCCCGCCTTTACCCCCAAGTTCTTCATATAAATGACTAAATGCTGCAGTCTTAGTCGCCGTAATCGCTAACTTCGCCTCCTTCCTAGCCAACTTATATCGCTCCCTATTTGACCTCTTCTCCTCCTCGTTATTGCTTTCCATTAGCTTCAGATACGCTTGTTTCTTGGTGATTACCTTTGTTTAGACCTCTCCATTCTACCACCAGTATCTGTTGCGACCACCATTGTAACCCTTCGAGACACCTAGGACCTCTATGGCAGCTTCCTTAATGCACTGCGCCATTGTGGTCCACATCAGGCTCCCATCCCCACTACTCCTCCAAGCTCTCATAGTCAACAACTTAACCCCCAACTCCTGCTCTTTGTCTTCAGTCAAGGCTCCCTACTTGATCCTAGGTTGGCTATACACCGCCCTCTTCCTCTTCTTCCTCTTCTTCCTCATGATCTCAAGGACCACGACCAGGAGCCTATGAAGGGTCGTGAGGTTCTCACTCGGGATGACCTTGCAATCCATGCAAAGCACTTTATCGGACCTCCAACAGAGAAGATAGTCAATCTGGGTCCTAACCACCGAGGTTCGGAATGTGACCAGGTGTTCCATCTTCTTCGGAAAATTCGAGTTTGCTATCACCAAATCAAATGCTCTAGCAAAATCCAGCAGTGAAGTTCCCTCTCCATTTCTATCTCTAAAACCAAAACCACCATGTACATCATCATAGCCCCCAGACGCTGCTCTAATGTGACCTTTGAAATCTCCTCCAACAAAAATCTTCTCAGTGTGCGATATAACATGCACCATCTCATCCAAATCCTCCCAAAACGCCCCCTGACTTCCTCATCCAAGTTTGCCTGGGGTGTGTACACACTGATTATATTCAAAGTAAATCCACCAACAACTAACTTAATACTCATCAGCCTGTCGCTCATTCTCCTAACCTCTACCACTAAATGCCGGAGGTCCTTATCAACCAAAATACCAACCCCGTTCCTGTCCCCTTACTCCCAGAAAATCATAGTTTAAACCTGTCTGCATCCCGCACCGTATTTACTACCCATCTAGTCTCCTGTACACAAGCTATATTAATCTTCCTCTTCCAGAGAATCTTTGATAACTCTATAGACTTCCTAGTTAAAGTTCCTATATTCCAAGACCCAACTCTTAACCTGGTGGTTCCCTTAGCCCCCTTACCCCCGCAATG